>JAHPZR010026716.1:10000-17588 GCA_019787425.1 Platygyra sinensis
AATTGGGAATGGAAACTATTTTAAAACCCAACTCCCCGTTTGATCGCTCTTTTCAGCCACATTCTTCACAAACTTACGGCTGGAATGCCCCTTGAAAGGTGCATTGCATCCCAACGGGCAGAAAATTGTTTAGGACCCACCCAAATAGGCCCGACAAAATTTGCTGGTCTGGATCCGCTAGTGAAAACGCCCCATTTTTTCGGAGTGGCTTTCATTCAAAAGCAGACTCCATTAGACCACTTTCGAAATATTAAAATTCAGCATGGCAGCGAGGCTGTTTGTGTCCTCTAAGCCTCACTGTCAAGCTGAATGTTAATATATCGAAAGTGGCCTATTGCCAAATAAAGAAATTAAAAGTTACGACATTTTTTCCAAATATTTTTCTTTTAATTTTATAATAAAGAAATGCACCTAATTTCGTGAAAGAGGGCTCCTACACTTTTCAAAGACAAAGGCCGTATGTGAAGCGTTTTGAGTAAGACCATAGTTAGTCGACTATGGTAAGACCTTCCCAGCCGCTAGCAAAACGAATTTAGAACACCACACTATGAAAAGTACTGGTTAAACAATGGAAGTTTCCAAGATACAGGGGTCAAAATGCCCAAAAACCTACTTAATTTATAAGAAATCAACTTGTACCATGGTGCATAATAATTTAAGACTGTCAACAGTTTTTCAGCTGGGAAGCTGCTATTTATCCGTCACTTACAATGAAGGTTAACACCTTCTGAAATGGTATGACACAAGCATGTAAAGAGCAAGTCCAAGTTGCTTAAGATATGCGTTAACACGGACTGACAAAAGACTATAAACCAACAATAACCTAAAAATGTCAAATACCAAGGGCTGTGCATAATTACTCCAAAAAATGAGGACCAAAACTTTAGACTGTTTGCTTGGCCTAACTTTTTACATGCATGTCTTGCAAAAAGTGGATCTAGTACATGTACGAACTATAAGTTGAGCTGTTACTTTCTTATTTTCTCCTTATAACTTCTGTGCTGGCCTACTTTAAGGGGAACGCAATCAAGTCCTTTGTAGCAATATCCTTAGATTTCTTTTTTTTTTTCTGTCGTTTTAGATAAGCAGGTCAAAATATTCAAAAAAAAGCAAAAGCAAACTTTAAAGCTGCTTAATCTGACTCTCTGATTAGACAAAACAGTTTCCTTTCTTTTAGCCTGCAAACAGGCTCCCAGTTAGGGCCAGCAGAGCAGGCCATGCCTCACTCGCTTTGCTTACAGAATTCTTTATTTCACACAAACTAGCCTGTTTCAGTTGCCAATTTTTTTTCTGCCATTGCTGGAAGCCTGTTCCGAACTTTCTCTCCATTCTTTCCTTTGGGTTGGGCTTGACTTGCCCATAGAAAAATCCACAAATCATATTAAATTCTGATACAGAAAGAACTTAAACTCATTGAATTTAGGCAAGGTGAAGATGCAGCAAACATTTGACAGTATAGTGCTCCTTTTCTCGTCACCATTCAAATATTTCTTTACACTAGACAATGTTATAAACCTGTATCCATCAAAGTGTCTTCTTCCATACGTAGATTTACCAGGTGTTTGTCATAAACCTTTGCCTCTACAGACACAAACTTGCGCATACAACACATGTCACTTACAGTGTATTTAATAACTAATAAAGCCTTGACATAAGATGCTGACATAAGAAATAATTGTTCATAACTTTTGATGGAGATTTTAAAACTTACGTTCTTCTCTCAAAAAATAAAGCCAGTCCTGCAAGTTCACTGAGACTGTACCTTCTTTTTATCTACTGTACAACCAGTGCAAGCGATGTGATAAAATTTGAATCCATGACAGATCACTTGTACTATACAAAACTGAAAACAAGCAACTGCTCCGACACATCAGAGAGTCATCTTATTAAACTATCTATGACTTACACACACACAGTCTTGATAAACAGGGCCATTTATATTTTGATCTCTGACAGGTAAGAAGAGTCAAAAGACTCCAGGAGTAAATGCAAAAGTAAGTTACTACAATTGTGGGACCACTTCAACAAGCTAGCACTGACTACTAAATAAGAAACTGATTTGTTGAAATCAAAGCCCTTGTAGGGGGGAGCCAGATATAAAAATTTACAAATTATAATATTTTCTTTGGAATGACAGATATCGCACCTGTCATGAAATCTGAGTTCACCCTTTTGGTGAAAATAAGTTGCCTTATTATTTCTGCAGTTGCCTGGGCGGAAGTGAAAAATTTGCAGAGATCACAGCAGGCCTACTTTCTTGTCGATTTCACTCTCTTGGCTATGTGCTGTGCGCTTGTGTTCCAACGTGAGCCTGTTTCAGGCTAAGCTGGCACTTGCCAGAGCTCCAGTGGTATTTTACTGTAAATTGTTTACTAGAATGTTGGCAGTTTTCATAGTTGACTCTCCAGAAGGAGTTTTCTTGAACTTCTCATATTACTGTCTCACTGGTACTGCACCACAGCAGCCTACTGAATCAAATTTTATTCAAAGTCCCTCTAGTGTATAGAGTGTTAACTTATTTGTTTTCCCAGGATGAGGAAGAAGGGGAAGACTTCAACCCTGATGAGGAAGATGAAGAAGAAGAGGAGGATGAGGAAGAGGAAGAAGAGACAGGAGAACCCGACAGGAGAGGAGAAAAGAGAAAGAGAGAAGACGACGAAGATGATGATGACGATGACTGACAAAAACTCCCATAGCAAGCGTGGAGCTACTTACCCTAGATTGAAAGTGCTCTTTATGTATAGAGTTATCAACGGTGTTCAAGAGGTCCTTATCATGAGCCTTTACAAGTGCCCTTTTATTAGGCCTCTCACTAGAAGGGGCCCATGGCTTGCAGGTGGCGTGTTCCTTGGTTCCCTGGAGTTGTGACTAAGTCGTTTCTTATTTAGTAGTCAGTGCTAGCTTGTTGAAGTGGTCCCACAATTGTAGTAACTTACTTTTGCATTTACTCCTGGAGTCTTTTGACTCTTCTTACCTGTCAGAGATCAAAATATAAATGGCCCTGTTTATCAAGACTGTGTGTGTGTAAGTCATAGATAGTTTAATAAGATGACTCTCTGATGTGTCGGAGCAGTTGCTTGTTTTCAGTTTTGTATAGTACAAGTGATCTGTCATGGATTCAAATTTTATCACATCGCTTGCACTGGTTGTACAGTAGATAAAAAGAAGGTACAGTCTCAGTGAACTTGCAGGACTGGCTTTATTTTTTGAGAGAAGAACGTAAGTTTTAAAATCTCCTTCATCAAAAGTTATGAACAATTCTTATGTCAGCATCTTATGTCAAGGCTTTATTAGTTATTAAATACACTGTAAGTGACATGTGTTGTATGCGCAAGTTTGTGTCTGTAGAGGCAAAGGTTTATAAACAAACACCTGGTTAATCTACTTATGGAAGAAGATGTTTACTTTGTCTCAGGTGGTCCAGTTATGCCCCCCCCCCCCCACAAAAAAAAACCAGTATATTTATACAGTTTAGAAACTCTGAATACCATGGTTTGATAAAGATGTGATACTGAATAGCCAAAACTGCTATGCCTGAATAGTCACTGATATTTCAAATCTGACAAATCGTTTATTGGTACAGTTAGAGCTTGCTACTTCTAACTCAGTTATTTTGAATTCCATGTGTTATTTTGAACTAAATCTCATTTCCCATGGATTTGCTCTTCAGTAATTTACTAAGTGTCGGCTTTTTCAAACTCCCTCCTTTCCTCTGAGAATTCAAATTAGCAGGGTTCAATTGTACATAATTTTGTCTAAATAAGATTCTGTTTCATGCCGAGATATACATCCAGCGAGAAAAAATAAAATTAATGGGAATTATTCAATCAAAATGTAAGTATGTAAAGCTATAGTAAATCACTTTGTAAGTGTTGTTAATCAAGATTGTTTATCAACACAGCATTGCTGATGGCCCATAGTTAAAACCTGGTGTAGCACCTTTCACCCTTGAAATAAACAGAAGAGGCAGAAACACACCTTTGGTTCAAACATCCATTGTAGGACAACAAAAAACAATGCAATATCAAGCCAATCATTACTCAAGCTTCTATAATTTTCAATGATCAAAGCAGGAAAAAAGATATGGAAAAGCATGACAAAAAAATGGCTTTAAAATTTTAAATCCGTTCTTGGCGAAAAAATATTCAAATGAATTTAGCCATTAAATAATCAGATCAGATCACGGTTTCTCCCATTGCTGAAGTGAAATTCGATCCGATTTCGACATAAAACGTGAACTCAAAATACAAATCTTGCTACAACAGAAGTACTTGATGCTACAACGCAAGATTGCCCAACGTAGCCAAAATCTTTAACACGACACCGAAAACAAAATCCTACAATAGCTTCAAAAATAGAAATGCGCGGGAATTTCATTTGATGTGTGGTGCCCCCTTTTCGCGACCATTTATTTTCTCTCGTGATAAAATTAGTACGAAAATACCAAAGAAAGCCTTACGTTACTGTTCACACACGAAAGGACTACCACTTATTTCCGTCTCTCGGCGAAAATGCGAAAGAATCGTTTAATTTGGCGTTTGAATTAGCTTTTCACTCACTTCTTCTTTATCCTGCCGGGCTCTTGCATATTTTAACGCGCCGCGCCAAAAGGATCTTGCAAACTGCAATTTATTTCAAAATTTTCAATCCAGTGAATAGTCAGGGAAGTTTCGTTTTCCTTTTGACGACGCTTTCAGTCCCGGAACATTACAAAACAATTGAAAAAGGAATCAAAACTTGCCTTCCTCGCCGTCCTCTTCTCCGGAGGAATCCGTGTCCTCCGCTTCATTGCCGTATCTAATGGCGGACAAGAACAGTAAAGCAATAAATTGCGAGCACAGACAATGAATTGAAGAACGGCGAATAAGCAACAGAATGAAGGCGCAAGCAATTTGCGCTCTCGTCTTGCCTTACCTGTCATAACCGTCAAGATATTTCAGGGATGGTATCATTTTAAATATTTCGGCTCTGTATCCTTCTATCGTCGTTACCTCGCAGTTTAGTAGATCCAAACTTTTTAAATTTTGTAGTTTTGACTATCGAAGAGAAAAGAATCAAAACACATTAGAGCTACTTGGAAATAGCCAGGCCGCAAACACAAAAATAACAAAAGCTCCCACTTAATTCTGTAGTCAAATTTAAAAGTTGATCGATACTGGGTCCGCGTCTCATCCTCAGACGATTACTCAGAACATCTGTACTTACCAAGGGTTCCAAAGTTTCGAGATCTTTTATTCTGTTATTACTGAGGCTCAAATGCGCTAATTTCGGTGATCCCTGAAGAGACTGTAGACCTGATGTTATCCTGTTTTCGCCAAGTTCCAGCTGGGAGTAAAGAGAAACGAATACTGAATACCTAAAGCTGCTACAAACTCGCAAGGAACATTCAAAATAGCCCAGCCAGGGTGCAAACACATGAACGAGAACAACATACGCTTTCCAAAAATCTCACTTACCCGAGACAGATTCGGTAAATTGGGAAAATTTTTCAGATTAGTCAGCCCAACTTTGATCAAAGACAGCCTTTCCAAGTTGACAAATTCATCTGTTAGACCGACGACATTAGTAGAATAACAATTGTCCAAGATGAGCTCGACAATCTGCAAAACAACAAAAGCACATGGAGAAGGGACGACTCACAAAATAGCCGATTTACTGCACTTTCTACCCACTAATCGAGCCAAAGGCTCAAAATTCGTCGAGACTAGATCCTTAGAGCTCAAAAGATTCGATGTTCTACCTCATCCGGTTTTCTTTTGCCGCACTCTAAAGCGATCCGTTTCTCCATCCTTGTGTTGTTCGTTATAGCTGGAGTCGCATTATCCATTGCACCTTTCTACAAAATCGAACGATTTAGCTCGCCTCGCGCCACGGTAGCATTTTCCCCAGAGGGGGTACAATAGATTGTCTGCGCGGGGCCCTGCTAAAAATAACGAATATTTTGGATGAATCTAAACATGGTAACGAGAAAATCTCTTTTGATCTTTTGTCAAAAAGGACGCCTAATCACCCCTAAGTGACGGAAACGACAATTCTAGACCAAAATTAGCCACATGCTGTTACCACAGGCGTTTCAACGAGCAGTTCTGAAATCCAAACTTCAAAATAACTGCTAATACAAATAAAACTCATACACCACTGAGAAGCCTAACGGACCATTTTACTCCAAAAAATGAGTCAAAAAGCACACCGAAGCAAGATATATTGACAACACACCAGTTAAATTTCAAGTTTTTTTCTCACACGATGCAAACGACGCGCAAAGAAACGTTTGCGTTTACAGTAATTATATTCTCCTAACTTACCAAGCTACGTCACCATACGGCAAGCCTTCACTCACGTGACCACAGCAGCCATCTTGGTCCCCTCGAAGGCAAAATTTTTGCAAATTTTGTCCTAATATTTCGAAACAAAGCCACTATATTGTCAAATTCGATTGTCGAAATAGTGATACGTACACACCAGGGCCACAGCCATACATTTTCTGGCTGAAAGCTGGTGAAACAGTGCAAATTCCACACTCGCCATTGTTTGCCTTCGGTACAAGCACTGGCGACACGCGATTTCGGATCTCTCCCTCCATCTGCCATATGAACCGTAAGAAAGCATTTCCCTCAGACGAAGAAACATTACTGCAAATTGAAAAAGAGGAGAACTTCATTTGTTAGGCGAAAACGGGCCTCTGGGTGTGTCTACGAAATTTTCCTTCAACAATGTCCGCTCGATTTCATAAAGCCCATCAAAGCACTCGGACTTGTAGCGAACATTGTGGCAATTCATCAAGCCCCCTCCAACGATATCCCATAATTTCCCATCTCTCCGAGGCGAATCTTGTCAGTCGCGTCAGTTGAAAGATTTTTCTACGGCCTCAGAAAGCGCAGCACAGCGTCACTTTTGCACCAAATACACGATAAACCACTGAAAAGATTATTTAGGTCTTTGATTTAGGAAAACTGCAGCCATGTTGCTTCAGATTTATATTTCTTTTTAAGTTCAATCGATAGCATTGTACACTTTCCGTAATCCAAAGCCAAGCTTGTAGGATGTACATTCAGAAACTGTCTACAAGCCAGCGTTTGAAAACGAGGCTGCAAAGCGAGGGATCGTACTTCAGAGCAATTTTTTGTTGCCGGGGCCAAAGTGTGCGGCGTGTGTGTCAGACAACAGGGAAAACGCTTAGATTTCAGCAATTCATACTGATTTGTCAATTCCGGCTTCGAATCAAATAAACGAAATAATTATGGAACTTGTGTTTGGCCTTTCAAAGGCAACAATATTATACATTCTCAAATCTAAGGATCAATATTTAGGCGATTCTAATGTCATGATGTGGTGAGGTCTACAGAGGGCTAACCGAATCGGAATTAGCGGTATATATGTGTCTAACATTGTTTGAGGGACAAAAGAGACAATTTCTTTTGTAGGCTATTTTTCAGGAATATATACATTTTCTCTTTTAAATAGACCGACCACGCCCTTTACACCCAACCAAAGTTTTCTTTCTTCAGGGAATAGCGATTGTTTGGTATCAAAAGCGACACACAGCGCTGTGATGGCCCGGGGGGTGGGGGGTACTTAACAAATTTTA
>JAHPZR010026719.1:7500-15000 GCA_019787425.1 Platygyra sinensis
AAAATAAGGAAACTCACTGGTTCTTTTAGATTCTATAAGCTTTCGGTTTTCGTTATAAGGTTGATTTATAAATTCAGATTCAGATTTTAGGTTGCATATTTTAACTCTGTCATTAACAAAAAAAGATAGAAAAAAAATTTCTTTCTGTTGTCTTAATTTGTTGAGCGAGACAATCTATGTCAGTACGGTGATCTTGAGCATATTATGTAGATTTTTTGAAACCACGCTGATTATTTTTTTTAAAACGTCACCTCTCTGCTCAGTGATTAGTTCTTAGTTGCTTAGAAACCTGCAAAGGAGAAGGGTAAAGAGCTTCCTTTCCGACAGACATACGATACATCAAATTCCTGTTTTGTTTTTTTTTTTTTATTTATTATCATGATTCTTCAACGCAGGAGCTTTTTATCAAGTGCTGCCAAACCGTGATTATTAGCTATCCTGAAAAAGAAAAAAAAAACGGAGGTCTTTAATTTACTGTTCATGCAAGATATGCTTCAGTTTAGCCACTAACATTTTGCCTCGTGATCGAAACCGGAAACCACTCAGTCGCGATCGAGTGGCGATGGGTCTAATTCACTTGAACTCACACAGGTGTGAATATGCAATGCAAATCATGTCAGAGAAAAGAGAGTGTGATAATTATTTCACCGCCAGTTGTCATAACATATCATCTTATTTATATATTGGGGATAAGGTATGCTTGAGTGACATGAAACATTTCTGAACGAACAGGGCACGCATATCTTTTAACCACAACCAAGCCAGATGGCCACAGTTGTTAGACCCGATGTCGAATCGAATCTGCCTGCTCGCCGTTCTTTTGAGCTGTTCTTTGAAAGGTAAGAAACGTTAAGTTCAACAAGATCAATTCTTCGCCTATTCTTGTTGGATTAACTTGTAATAGTGTCGCTTCTTACTTCAGTTTTTATACTTTTGTCTAGTAATATTGAACAATGCATATACTGATGAAAAGGTTTTATGGTTTTCAACTTATCCATGAATGAGTTCGACCAGGAGAAACATAAGCGGATCAAAGCAATTATTTGACTTCCAAAAAGGATTGAGTCTCTTGGGTCTGTCTTGGCCATCATGTCATCCTTAGAAAGACTGTTTCTTTCCACAACAATAATTTGTCGAATAATTTCGAGTCGCATTTATAAAATATTTTGACCTAGCTATGATCGAATCGCTAGCTAGCTTGTTTTAAATGCAAAATAGTCTGAAAAACAACCCATGAATTTGATGATAACAAAATCACTAGGGATTGATCCGCCATTATATACTTGGAATTTACATTGAATTTACAGTAGGTCTAACTTGATACTGGAATTTTTTAAGTCAGACAGATTTGTCTCTATCGTATTACTTGACGTTGATTCGTAGAGCCTGAGAAGGCTGGCTTTCGCTCGCGCGATTAATCTTCGCAAAAACACACCGCGGGGTAGCGCATTAGTGTTTTTATAAAAGTTACAATTTGAAACGGCGGTCCGGCGGCGGTCCTTGGTTGAATAAACTGAATATTAATTAATTCAACAGCAGGTGGCCTATAGCTGTCGAAGAAAGCCAATAAAAGTTTCTCAGTCGATCATTTTTCTTTAAGAAGTTATATGTCACGGCTAACATACATTGAACAATGTTTCTGTCATGTTACACGATGTACAAAATTATCTTCAAATCAGCCACACGAAAATATCCACGCCCGCACGCGACGCGCGCGTTCACATTATCTGGGAAAGTACTGGGAACCAGAAAGGATGTCAAGAAAATTTTAGGCATGCTATTTTGAGTTTATTGATGTTATTTTTTGTGTTTTCAGCAATTCTAGGAGCGAAAAGCACTGCTTGCACCCAAAGGACAGTCGATAATCATTGCTGTCGATTTCCGTTCTATTACAAAGGAATAAGATACAGGAGTTGTACGTACCATGGTGATGTTAATAATCAATTTTGGTGCGCCACAGAAGACTTCAAATACAGTAGAAATGTAACCACTAGCTGGGGATATTGCAAATGTAAGCAGCTTTGAAATTAATGCTACCAAGTGTGACGTTATCAGTTGGCTCTGTTTGTGACATGGTTTTCGTGTAGTCCTTTAGGTGATAGAATTTTTCTGGGGAGGAGGGGGAGGGGTATACTCTCGTATATGGCCTATATAGGCATGCGCGCTTCCAAAAGGCATGGTTTTTGAGCTGTTTTGGTCGGAAAAAGAAAATAGATTTTGACCATTTTTAGCCTGCAGAACATGCGTAATATTTCCGTATTTTAGGCGAACAGAGGCGAAAGTTAACCCTCCCCTCGCGCGCCACTCGCACTTCACGCTCGCCTAACTTTCGCTTCTTTTCGTCTAAAAAGCGCAAAAAATTACGTCACCATTTTATTCTGCCTGAAATAGGGTAAACTATGAGTTTCACTGGCTTTGCATTGGGTGTTTTGTTTGGAATGAACTCCGCATCGGCATTGGTAAATTTATAGCCCTTCTCAAATGTTAACACAAATAAAAACCGATTAAGGTTAGCTGTTGTCACGTATTAGAACCGTGTGCTAATTTTTGAGGTCTGTTTTGGGAATCGATTAAAATAAAATATGAAAAATCACATATTTTGGTCTGAAGGTTTGGTTTTAAGCAAAGTTCGAACCGTACACTCCCGACAAAAACTTTAAGGAGTACCCAGAATATCTGCCCAATTAAGTGTCGAATTCTGATTATAGGCCGTGAAACTGCTCAAGAAGTGAGAGATGAAATGTGAATGTTATTCCGCCATGTAGTTCACATGTTAACATAAGCAAGCCTCGGAAAATTAATTAATCCGTGGACTGCGATATTTACGCGTAAACAAAAGTGAACTCTGCCAACACCTACCTCTGGCTCCGGTTGTTCCAAGGCTGGATAACACTATCCACTGGATATTGGATAAATCGCTATCAAGTGGATTAGAAAACAACCCACGCTATCCGCTGGACAGTGAGTTATCCAGTGGATAACGTTATCCATTTTTAGGATGGGTCTGTGATCTCCATGCCTGCGTTTATTTAGTCTGAATGAATGTTTTTCTTTGTTTTTATCAGTGACAGATTCTCAGTGTTTTGTGAAAACTACAGATGGAGACTGCTGCATTTTTCCGTTTAAATATCATGGAAAGGAGTACAAAAACTGTGCTTCTACTGAAGATAAACCAGGCGGTCTTTTCTGGTGCGCAACAAAGTCCAAGTTTGATAGAGGCGTGAACGGATCGGGCTGGGGTTACTGCGCAGGTCAGTAAAGTCACTCCCATGAAGCATTGCTAAATAAGCAACAACCAACAGCGTATAAAAAACAAGTGTGGGTAGCATGTGACCATGTAGTGTAGATTAGAAAAGAAAAAGTCTGCTTTGAGCCAAGTGGTCTACACCTCGCCGGGGCTAATCCTGGTTTCCATATCATATGGGACTAGCTAGGAGTATTTCTCCTCCCCCCCCCCCCCCCCTCCCCCTGTACGGGAGGCTACTACATAGCAGGGAAACCGCCCAGCCCAGTATTAAAATCGGGCGAACCGGAAATAAAGTCTGCGGAAAACATTTGTTTTTAGCTCGAAAGTTTGCTCGGTGACCTACCTTGGTTTTTTGCATGCACGCACCATTCACGATGGCACTTCAGATATAAAAGTTTCGGGGAAAATTATCTCGTGGAATTTTCTGTAAGCCATAAAACGCGTTTTCTTTAAATATATATAATTCTACTAGATAACTTTTTTCCATTACTGTCTGAAAAGTTAAAGAATTTAGGGAATTTTCCAACAAAGAAATAAAAATGGTAGGTCACCGAATTAGTTTCTCATATAATTCACAAAAAGTGAAATTTAGAGGACGCTTTTCTGGACCTTTTGCGTTGCCATGGTAACTGATATGACGTCTTAAGTAGCCTTATCGTATAGCCCAACAATAGAGTTGCACGGAGACATATAGTTTGCCCACACCATTAAACATCCTTCTTTGTAATCTTCCATCGTTTCACAAACAATATAGCAACGAACAACCCTTTCGAGCCTCCTTAAGCTCATCAGTACTCATTTATGTACTTGAATTGGATACGTGGAGGAAGCACGCCAAACCAAAAAATATGTGAATTTGTTATATGGCAAGGTAATTCCGATTGACTCTTTCTTGTTAAGGAATTTGTCAGACAAACAGTTACCATAGAACTCAGTGTCAGACTGAGGCCATGTATTTGTTTGGTCTTCGAGTGCTAAATAATAAGCTACTTACTAGCTGCAGCTTGCTAGAGCCGTACTGGGGAAAATCGCTTTTGCATGGCCGCTTTTGCACCAACCTCGCTACGCTTGCTCTGTACGTACGTACTGCCACAGCCTCGGGCCCATATTTCCCAGTACGGCCCTAGCGATCTGTTAAAAGATAAGTAAATAAGATATTCATATATGAGTTTAAGAAGTATTTTTCATTAAATTTCAGGGACAGAATGCCTCTCTTGTCGAAGTACCATTTCTTGGGACCATTGTAACACACACAAGGTGGAAAAGACATGCCCATTCCAATTTGAACACTGTGCTACGTTCAGCAAAGAAACGCTCGACTCTGAAAAAAATTCCAACGTTACCAAGATATTTGCAAAAGATTGCGCTTTGGGCAGCGAGTGTTCCAAACCTGGTTCTCATTGTAATGAACAAAGCAGCAATACTGGAACATGCTCATATGAATGTTGCCATGGATACCTGTGTAACGGTGCAACAAACTCGACCGCAAGCCCAGACGGAAGTGTGGCTTTCCTTTTTGCAATCGTGTTTGCCATTATCTTTACCTCGCAGACGAGTGAAGTGCGACGAAAACGCAAGATATGCTAAAGTGGACAATCTAGCATTACTTCAATGCCGCTCTGCCCGTGTATAAGGTAGTCAACTCGTCTCCAGGCTACCCAAGATGATTCTCGAGTTCTTATTTATTCATTCTCCATTTATATCAGAATTCGAGAGTGAAACGACTTCTGGAATATCCGCCCCCTCCCACGCTCCAATAGGATGCTAGTTAATCACAGCCTTCCTTCTTCCGGCACCTAATTTGCGGATGCCGATTTATTCACGTGGATAAACAAAGGAAATGTGAGAGTAAAAAAGCGCTGCCTAAGAAAGCAAGGATACGAACTGTTTTTTAAGTCTTCATTCCTGATAGAATGTTACAGACTGAACGTTAAAATGATTTAATTAACTACAAAGAAACGGTACACGTAAAACTGTAACATATAAGTATCAGAGGTGCTTTGTTGCCTCACCAGTTAATGGTTCTCGTATTAAGGCTAGGAGCACAAGAAATCTTGTTTGAAAGGTATTCGATTCAGTGTAATACTATGACAGTGCGATTTTATCTTATGACTGATTTAGTTGCGTTGTAATACAAGAATCCTTCCAAGGGTTTGGCCACGAATGTCCTGGCTACGAAAGCACTTGATAAGCGATGAAACACAGCGCGGAAAGCCAGATTAATAGCGACCTGGTTGAGCCAGCATTACACAGGTCATCTGCGCAACAAGTGACGTCACAATCCCCAGTCCTCGCCTCTTTGGCTTGTTTGCAATTGTTCCTTGCAGTTTCACACATCATGTTATTTGCGCAGTCTCTTGCAATCTGAGAAAAAAAAAATAACAGAAATAAACAGAGAAGGAGAGGAGGAAGCTAAAAACAAGACATTTTCTTTTCCTTTCTTCTTTAACTAGCTCCCATATTCCTGTATGGCCCGATTAGAGATTTGGTCCTCCGCCTATCAACGCAAATATTTAGATCAAATTGACGCTTTTTTTCGTTGAGCCCATCGATTCGGCTACACTATTAAGATCATTTTGATATCTGATGTAATTACAAGAAGGGACAGTGATCTTTTTAACAGAATAGTAAGTGACACTGGTTATGTATTGTATAACTTTCTCCTCCCAAACGTTATAGCTAGGGTCCTTAAAGAAAGGGATCATGACTTTATACTTCATAAAGTAAAAACTGACCGATTCAAACGGGACTTTGTAAATAGATATCTTTTTAAATTTATTTCTTAATTTTTTAACTTAAATCCTTTTTAATTTTTGTTAAACTATTTTTGCTTAGCTTTGTCATTGATTGTAAAGCCGGCCACACATATGCTGTGACTGATTTCTCAATAAAGGCTTCTACTACTAGGACACAACTAACTATTCCACTGCTGAGTTATTTTCTATCTGAGGAGAGCCTAGATAAACAACTGGCAATCTCATTCTCAGAATCTGCATTATCCTCATCCAAGCACATTTCAGGCAGACTCACAAGTTTTTTAATAAATAAACAAGGTTCATTGGTTGTGGAGCCCGCATTTACACCTCCCTCGTACACACAACAGTAAGAATTTACATCAGATATATTCGCTGATTATTTTTCCCTTTGAAAATCCGCACTGAGAGCAGAACTCAGGAACTCACCAGTTCCTGAACATCACCTCGATAAGCTCGGCTCCAAATACTTTGAACGAACATTGAAAATGTGTCATCTGCTTTGGGAAATTAAGGTACATAAGCTTGGATGGTAACAATCAAACGTTGCTTTATTTTGTAGTTTTGAAAGCCAGTGGTCCCGATCGAGTTCGAGGTCTTCCGTCCTGGGTCGAGTGTTGTGAATTAATTTCGCCGGATTCGCCCGCGCGAATGAACTGTAGAAGTAGCGCACGGGCTCCTTCGGAATTAATAACTTTGTTTGTTCACTAGTATAAAAATTTTATATTCACATTTTGAAGCAAATGCTTTGTAAATTGTTACGGAATAAACGTCTCAAGGCTTTGGTTAGAGTCGCTGGAACTTCGGCTTGAGACATCGAATTCCATGATTTTGACTGTCAACTTTTGAGAGTGGCATGCGTGAAAACTGGCTTTGAGTGAACCGGCTCTTGCTTAGCTTGACTCTCTGCCAGTTCCTTCTCGACCCTTCTAGCCCGAGCCATTTCACTACTTAGCTGTCACAGTTACAATCATACATTGACATTTCGATCAATACAAAACAACATGGTTTATACCTGTTCGTTTCCATTGTCCATCATTAGCATACATTTGTCCATCAATAGCGGCTCTTTGGGACATTTCCTTTCGTGTATATCCTCACGGCAGTTACCTCCTGGCTCACAGGCGTAACATTTGATGCCTGTTAACTCTGTAAATTCAATACCAGTGGGTTTTATAGGGTTCTGTAATCTCACCGGATGGTAAAGAAAAGGGAGTTGGCTGGAATAGAATACACTGAATGGAACTGACTACAACAGCTAGAATCGCAAGGTGCCGAAGTTCCGAGTCCTATCTCAAAACGAACTCTAGTTAACAACTATTCACCGAAGCTCGGCTAGCGGTGGATATTTACCGAGCCGCGAAGCGCACCGACACTGAGGTGAATAGTTGTTTTAGTATATACTAAAACAGTGAGATAATATACACCAAAAAATTAATTTGGATGATTTCTTCACTTGTCACAGATGCAAACTGGGACGCCATTTTCTCTAAAATTGCT
>JAHPZR010026719.1:17500-20000 GCA_019787425.1 Platygyra sinensis
AATGCGAGAATTTGTGCAAGCCTGTGCACGACAGCGTACCAGCAGGAACGGAGAAAAGATGCGTTAGAGCTAGAATACTCATACCTTTGACAAATATCAGCACCAAACATAAGGAAGAAAGAATACGTGCCATGTTTGCCTCTGAAATCCACGTTCTCACAACACAGTCAAATGAAACCAGATGTGTTAAATGTGTTTCTCTGACGGTCTCGACAAGTTAATTGTTAACAAATGAAAATTCTAGTAGATTTCTAACAGGTGCACGAACTGAACGAAACCCGAGAAAAAACCTTGAGAGGGGGTCGTTAGGAATCCTTTTTCTTCTTTATTTCACAGCTGCAGTCCTCCAATGCGCTGCTGTTATAATTAAAGCAATCCTATAACAAGCAGGAAATAACAATGACCAATGATAACACTTACAACAGGCCCGGCATACATTGACAAGAATGTGGATACTAAAATCTAGAAATATTTCGAGAAGTTCATGGCCACAGTTGGCCCTTGGTTTCTAATAGAATTAACAGCTCCAAATGTCAACTCACCTTAGCGATTTAACCACCTTCGTTTTCAAATTAAACAATTCTTGGATCATTCAAGCCGAGGACAAAATAACCTACTTCGTTCTTCAGCGAGCAAATAGTAAGGAAGGGGATCGGTCAGGGTTGGAGAAGTTTCTTCAATTTTTCTTTTACTTTCGAGTTGGAAGGTTGTAAACTTTTAAAACTGGAATTAATAGCATACGGAATATTTTAAAGGGTCAAAATTGATGAGATATGAATACTCAGACCTCCCTGATGGGGCCTCCCGCATTTTCATGAGGCAACAGGGGAAGCTGTAAAATATTTTAGCAGAAGCAACTTTATTGTTTGCATCTTGAAAAGCTCGCCATAAAGTTTTCAAGGTCGTCGTTATTAATCCGTGTTAATCTTCTCCATTCTTAACCAACCCTGTCTCTTTAATATGGATTATTATCTCCTTGGCGTTTTTCATGTTTCCTTCTATTCAAGGGTAATTCTATACGTGGCAAAAATAACTCGAAATACGGTAACTCAGCTTACGATAAATAGATGAAACGCTTTTGCGAACAAAAGAAGTCAGTTGTAACTCCCTTGTCTACTGGTTTAGAAAATCGTTAAAAAATTCTTTAAAATACAATTGCCACAGATAAGATAGATAAAGTGTACACACGTTTCTCCTTATGTTTTTATTCCAGCCGTTAGATTACATTAACTTACAACCTACGTTTGCATGAGGTCCTCACTGTTTTGGCGTGAACGATTTTTTTAAAAGGCTAATTTTAAAATTCAAATTATTACAGGTAAAAAATTTAACGAAAATGTATTAATACATGTGTTTCTATTCTACGAATGGCCGAGCCAAATTAATAATTGTTTTTGAAACGGATTTTTTTTCTATTTTAAGTTGATAAAGATAAATTAAGTTCTGTTTCGAGTTTCACAAACTTACTATGGCAGTTAAGTTTTGCGGCAGAGCGCGAAACGCGATACACCAGCGCGAAGCGCGACCATGCCCGCGAACGAGTCGAAAAACAATCGGCTGTAGTTCATTTATCTTTGCCAACTTCAAATTGATTAATCTTTCTATTCTATATATTGTCAATTGTTGGTAATCAGAGTTTCGACAATCAGACGGTCTCTTCTGTGAGTCGATTTAAATAATAGCGGCTGTGTTGTCGGTTTTATGCAAAATCAAGAGTTAAACTAACTTGCTACGGCAGGATTTCGAGTCAGTTTCCGAGGAAGGTCTATTTATTTTTGATTTTTCCTTTGCACGAGAGAGTTGAAATGTGTAGCATTGCTTCCATGGTATTCATCAATTTTAAAACTATTATAGTACCTGTAAGTATATATAGTATTGCCAAATAAAACTAACTGTTTGCAACAAGATCGGACTGACAGGTAACCGGTCCTGGTTTCGGAATCCTGACTCGAAATCCCGACTCCGACTCGAAATCCTGACCCCAGAGAAAATATTACAATATCTTAAGAATCGACCAGAACTAGCAAAAGACTTTATTATAACGTTTAACTTCGAAGCATAAAACCGACAACACAGCCGCTATTATTTAAATCGACTCACAGAAGAGACCGTCTGATTGTCGAAACTCTGATTACCAACAATTGACAATATATAGAATAGAAAGATTAATCAATTTGAAGTTGGCAAAGATAAATGAACTACAGCCGATTGTTTTTCGACTCGTTCGCGGGCATGGTCGCGCTTCGCGCTGGTGTATCGCGTTTCGCGCTCTGCCGCAAAACTTAACTGCCATAGTAAGTTTGTGAAACTCGAAACAGAACTTAATTTATCTTTATCAACTTAAAATAGAAAAAAAATCCGTTTCAAAAACAATTATTAATTTGGCTCGGCCATTCGTAGAATAGAAACACATGTATTAATACATTTTCGTTAAATTTTTTACCTGTAATAATTTGAATTTTAAAATTAGCCTTTTAAAAAAATCGTTCACGCCAAAACA
>JAHPZR010026719.1:25000-30000 GCA_019787425.1 Platygyra sinensis
ATGTGCTTGGATGAGGATAATGCAGATTCTGAGAATGAGATTGCCAGTTGTTTATCTAGGCTCTCCTCAGATAGAAAATAACTCAGCAGTGGAATAGTTAGTTGTGTCCTAGTAGTAGAAGCCTTTATTGAGAAATCAGTCACAGCATATGTGTGGCCGGCTTTACAATCAATGACAAAGCTAAGCAAAAATAGTTTAACAAAAATTAAAAAGGATTTAAGTTAAAAAATTAAGAAATAAATTTAAAAAGATATCTATTTACAAAGTCCCGTTTGAATCGGTCAGTTTTTACTTTATGAAGTATAAAGTCATGATCCCTTTCTTTAAGGACCCTAGCTATAACGTTTGGGAGGAGAAAGTTATACAATACATAACCAGTGTCACTTACTATTCTGTTAAAAAGATCACTGTCCCTTCTTGTAATTACATCAGATATCAAAATGATCTTAATAGTGTAGCCGAATCGATGGGCTCAACGAAAAAAAGCGTCAATTTGATCTAAATATTTGCGTTGATAGGCGGAGGACCAAATCTCTAATCGGGCCATACAGGAATATGGGAGCTAGTTAAAGAAGAAAGGAAAAGAAAATGTCTTGTTTTTAGCTTCCTCCTCTCCTTCTCTGTTTATTTCTGTTATTTTTTTTTTCTCAGATTGCAAGAGACTGCGCAAATAACATGATGTGTGAAACTGCAAGGAACAATTGCAAACAAGCCAAAGAGGCGAGGACTGGGGATTGTGACGTCACTTGTTGCGCAGATGACCTGTGTAATGCTGGCTCAACCAGGTCGCTATTAATCTGGCTTTCCGCGCTGTGTTTCATCGCTTATCAAGTGCTTTCGTAGCCAGGACATTCGTGGCCAAACCCTTGGAAGGATTCTTGTATTACAACGCAACTAAATCAGTCATAAGATAAAATCGCACTGTCATAGTATTACACTGAATCGAATACCTTTCAAACAAGATTTCTTGTGCTCCTAGCCTTAATACGAGAACCATTAACTGGTGAGGCAACAAAGCACCTCTGATACTTATATGTTACAGTTTTACGTGTACCGTTTCTTTGTAGTTAATTAAATCATTTTAACGTTCAGTCTGTAACATTCTATCAGGAATGAAGACTTAAAAAACAGTTCGTATCCTTGCTTTCTTAGGCAGCGCTTTTTTACTCTCACATTTCCTTTGTTTATCCACGTGAATAAATCGGCATCCGCAAATTAGGTGCCGGAAGAAGGAAGGCTGTGATTAACTAGCATCCTATTGGAGCGTGGGAGGGGGCGGATATTCCAGAAGTCGTTTCACTCTCGAATTCTGATATAAATGGAGAATGAATAAATAAGAACTCGAGAATCATCTTGGGTAGCCTGGAGACGAGTTGACTACCTTATACACGGGCAGAGCGGCATTGAAGTAATGCTAGATTGTCCACTTTAGCATATCTTGCGTTTTCGTCGCACTTCACTCGTCTGCGAGGTAAAGATAATGGCAAACACGATTGCAAAAAGGAAAGCCACACTTCCGTCTGGGCTTGCGGTCGAGTTTGTTGCACCGTTACACAGGTATCCATGGCAACATTCATATGAGCATGTTCCAGTATTGCTGCTTTGTTCATTACAATGAGAACCAGGTTTGGAACACTCGCTGCCCAAAGCGCAATCTTTTGCAAATATCTTGGTAACGTTGGAATTTTTTTCAGAGTCGAGCGTTTCTTTGCTGAACGTAGCACAGTGTTCAAATTGGAATGGGCATGTCTTTTCCACCTTGTGTGTGTTACAATGGTCCCAAGAAATGGTACTTCGACAAGAGAGGCATTCTGTCCCTGAAATTTAATGAAAAATACTTCTTAAACTCATATATGAATATCTTATTTACTTATCTTTTAACAGATCGCTAGGGCCGTACTGGGAAATATGGGCCCGAGTCTGTGGCAGTACGTACGTACAGAGCAAGCGTAGCGAGGTTGGTGCAAAAGCGGCCATGCAAAAGCGATTTTCCCCAGTACGGCTCTAGCAAGCTGCAGCTAGTAAGTAGCTTATTATTTAGCACTCGAAGACCAAACAAATACATGGCCTCAGTCTGACACTGAGTTCTATGGTAACTGTTTGTCTGACAAATTCCTTAACAAGAAAGAGTCAATCGGAATTACCTTGCCATATAACAAATTCACATATTTTTTGGTTTGGCGTGCTTCCTCCACGTATCCAATTCAAGTACATAAATGAGTACTGATGAGCTTAAGGAGGCTCGAAAGGGTTGTTCGTTGCTATATTGTTTGTGAAACGATGGAAGATTACAAAGAAGGATGTTTAATGGTGTGGGCAAACTATATGTCTCCGTGCAACTCTATTGTTGGGCTATACGATAAGGCTACTTAAGACGTCATATCAGTTACCATGGCAACGCAAAAGGTCCAGAAAAGCGTCCTCTAAATTTCACTTTTTGTGAATTATATGAGAAACTAATTCGGTGACCTACCATTTTTATTTCTTTGTTGGAAATTCCCTAAATTCTTTAACTTTTCAGACAGTATGGAAAAAAGTTATCTAGTAGAATTATATATATTTAAAGAAAACGCGTTTTATGGCTTACAGAAAATTCCACGAGATAATTTTCCCCGAAACTTTTATATCTGAAGTGCCATCGTGAATGGTGCGTGCATGCAAAAAACCAAGGTAGGTCACCGAGCAAACTTTCGAGCTAAAAACAAATGTTTTCCGCAGACTTTATTTCCGGTTCGCCCGATTTTAATACTGGGCTGGGCGGTTTCCCTGCTATGTAGTAGCCTCCCGTACAGGGGGAGGGGGGGGGGGGGGGGAGGAGAAATACTCCTAGCTAGTCCCATATGATATGGAAACCAGGATTAGCCCCGGCGAGGTGTAGACCACTTGGCTCAAAGCAGACTTTTTCTTTTCTAATCTACACTACATGGTCACATGCTACCCACACTTGTTTTTTATACGCTGTTGGTTGTTGCTTATTTAGCAATGCTTCATGGGAGTGACTTTACTGACCTGCGCAGTAACCCCAGCCCGATCCGTTCACGCCTCTATCAAACTTGGACTTTGTTGCGCACCAGAAAAGACCGCCTGGTTTATCTTCAGTAGAAGCACAGTTTTTGTACTCCTTTCCATGATATTTAAACGGAAAAATGCAGCAGTCTCCATCTGTAGTTTTCACAAAACACTGAGAATCTGTCACTGATAAAAACAAAGAAAAACATTCATTCAGACTAAATAAACGCAGGCATGGAGATCACAGACCCATCCTAAAAATGGATAACGTTATCCACTGGATAACTCACTGTCCAGCGGATAGCGTGGGTTGTTTTCTAATCCACTTGATAGCGATTTATCCAATATCCAGTGGATAGTGTTATCCAGCCTTGGAACAACCGGAGCCAGAGGTAGGTGTTGGCAGAGTTCACTTTTGTTTACGCGTAAATATCGCAGTCCACGGATTAATTAATTTTCCGAGGCTTGCTTATGTTAACATGTGAACTACATGGCGGAATAACATTCACATTTCATCTCTCACTTCTTGAGCAGTTTCACGGCCTATAATCAGAATTCGACACTTAATTGGGCAGATATTCTGGGTACTCCTTAAAGTTTTTGTCGGGAGTGTACGGTTCGAACTTTGCTTAAAACCAAACCTTCAGACCAAAATATGTGATTTTTCATATTTTATTTTAATCGATTCCCAAAACAGACCTCAAAAATTAGCACACGGTTCTAATACGTGACAACAGCTAACCTTAATCGGTTTTTATTTGTGTTAACATTTGAGAAGGGCTATAAATTTACCAATGCCGATGCGGAGTTCATTCCAAACAAAACACCCAATGCAAAGCCAGTGAAACTCATAGTTTACCCTATTTCAGGCAGAATAAAATGGTGACGTAATTTTTTGCGCTTTTTAGACGAAAAGAAGCGAAAGTTAGGCGAGCGTGAAGTGCGAGTGGCGCGCGAGGGGAGGGTTAACTTTCGCCTCTGTTCGCCTAAAATACGGAAATATTACGCATGTTCTGCAGGCTAAAAATGGTCAAAATCTATTTTCTTTTTCCGACCAAAACAGCTCAAAAACCATGCCTTTTGGAAGCGCGCATGCCTATATAGGCCATATACGAGAGTATACCCCTCCCCCTCCTCCCCAGAAAAATTCTATCACCTAAAGGACTACACGAAAACCATGTCACAAACAGAGCCAACTGATAACGTCACACTTGGTAGCATTAATTTCAAAGCTGCTTACATTTGCAATATCCCCAGCTAGTGGTTACATTTCTACTGTATTTGAAGTCTTCTGTGGCGCACCAAAATTGATTATTAACATCACCATGGTACGTACAACTCCTGTATCTTATTCCTTTGTAATAGAACGGAAATCGACAGCAATGATTATCGACTGTCCTTTGGGTGCAAGCAGTGCTTTTCGCTCCTAGAATTGCTGAAAACACAAAAAATAACATCAATAAACTCAAAATAGCATGCCTAAAATTTTCTTGACATCCTTTCTGGTTCCCAGTACTTTCCCAGATAATGTGAACGCGCGCGTCGCGTGCGGGCGTGGATATTTTCGTGTGGCTGATTTGAAGATAATTTTGTACATCGTGTAACATGACAGAAACATTGTTCAATGTATGTTAGCCGTGACATATAACTTCTTAAAGAAAAATGATCGACTGAGAAACTTTTATTGGCTTTCTTCGACAGCTATAGGCCACCTGCTGTTGAATTAATTAATATTCAGTTTATTCAACCAAGGACCGCCGCCGGACCGCCGTTTCAAATTGTAACTTTTATAAAAACACTAATGCGCTACCCCGCGGTGTGTTTTTGCGAAGATTAATCGCGCGAGCGAAAGCCAGCCTTCTCAGGCTCTACGAATCAACGTCAAGTAATACGATAGAGACAAATCTGTCTGACTTAAAAAATTCCAGTATCAAGTTAGACCTACTGTAAATTCAATGTAAATTCCAAGTATATAATGGCGGATCAATCCC
>JAHPZR010026719.1:40000-42279 GCA_019787425.1 Platygyra sinensis
ATTAAAAATAAATAGTGAACAGTTTGATCAGTTGTTAGTTTTGAGTTGCTTTAGGTATATTTGCCAACTCACCTCATTTAAAAGCATGAGGCATTTACCATTGATCTTGTTTGCATAAAACTGTTCTGCCATATAACCCAAACCAGCACGCTCAAGAAACTGTTGGTTAACCTCCTCTACTGACCAGCCTGTTGACAAAGATAAATATGGCTCGTCAGACATATAAAAAAAATCAACTGTTTTACCAGCTATTTTAAAAGAGCCAATCTTATGGCATATGAGTTGGTTGGACCATGTATGTGCATGCCTGACTGCACTAGTGACAGTCAGATTTCTGCACACTAGATCAAAGTGACCTATGCTGACGGTAGCCTCACAGCTCCTACATGCTCTAAATTTCATTGGCGAGGATAGAGTCGCAGCCCCTTTTGTTTTAGGGCTAGGGTCTATTGTTTCTGTTGTTTGTTCTTTAATTTGTTATATATATATATCTGTATGTATATGTAAGACTTTTATAGCGACCATGCTAGAGTTCACAGCGCTGTACAACTATGTAAACCTCAAGGGTGGTCTCCAATCAGATGAGACCTTGTAAGAGCTGCGAGGTGACCCTATGCTGATGGAACCCGTGGTTTCCATAGCCTAGTGGGCAGGAGTTACCCCCATCCCCCTGTTACAGCCACGAGCCATTATGTCGAGAACAGGATGCAATGTGGCTTCTTTAGGTTGCTTTAATACCTCAAGTAACATGGCGAAAACTACATAGATAAAAGATTGCAATGGTTCACCTGGTGCTTATATCACCAGAAGTGCATTTGAAGTACATAAATTATCATCAGTCCCCCCACTTTCCAATACTTTGTCGTGGAACCAGTTCTTTGTTAGTACCATAGTTTGACAAAATCCACACTGCGAGAGCAACATTGACTAGTTAGCCTGTTAACTCTTGAAACATAATGTCCTTGCCCAGCACTTGAACACAGACTGTTAAAATTATGTGAACCCCAAACAATTAATTGTTATGGCAGCTGAACATGACCACCAATCTAAGCAAGTACATCTATGCCTTTTATATGTACTTCATATTTAAAGGTCTGACAGAGAAAATACTACACAAATATCTTCAACATACAGCAAGGATCAGGTTGTTTGGTTATTTCTTTTAATTTAAGATCTTCATTTTTGTCATGTTGCAGTGTTTCTAGGAAACTGTAAATTCTCATGCTGGAATGAGAGAATCATGAATTTCCACTGCCTCCTTTGCCCTAGACCATTAATTAAGACATTTCACAACTCCAGACTTTTTGGTCCCCAGGGAATAACTTATATCTCCATATTATGGATAGTTCAATATTTATGCCTTCTGCCTCAGTCTATGACAACAGGAAACTTCAATCTGCAATAGGGACACTCAGATCTACCCCTTTGATATCTGCAGTAATCACAGTAATCAAACAGCTTTGCCTGTTATCAACAATTTTCTTACAATGTGTGGTTCCAGAAAATATCCATACCCCCCCTTCCCACGGATGGTCAATGAAAATTCCAAGGGGTTGGGGGGGGGGGAGGTAGAAATTTCCAAGGGGTACAGTATGGGGGGTTGGGCATGTGAAAAGTTTCCAGGAGGTATAAACATCGCAAATCGTACTACACAAACTAATGGTAAGTATTTTGATTTGCAGTGCCCCAAAACTTTGAAATAGGCTCCCCTTTTAAAAACAACTTGAAGAGGTTTGCTTCAAATGTCTTTTTCCTTGCTAAGAATTCACTTTCATCCTTTGGACAATGGATAATCCCTTCATTTCCGCACTCTCTGCACGCAAGATAAATCAAGGCTGACCGTAGCAAATTAATACCCAGAGTGGTACACGTTGTGTATCCCATACAAAAAGTAACAATGAGTTCGCAAAGAATTCTTGGGTGATTTGAAATGGTGTTTTTGTTTTGTCAAATTTACTTTTGTTTGAGAACAAACTGAGTCAGAAAACTTTATAACACTTAATTCACTAGTGTTCAACGTTTTTTTGGAACGCTTAGAGTTATTTTTACCACCGTTTTCATTGATATGCGACTTTCGAAAACAACACACCCGCGGAAATGTTTCTAAAATTTCTGTCAATCATACATGTTATCGACAGATCGGATCGAAATCCACCAATCAAAGCCCGCTAGCATGACGTAAAGAAGGTCTGAAGGTCACACTTGCGGCTGTGATTGGTGGATTTCAATACGATCTGTCGATAACACGCAAGACTGACGGAAATTTTGGAAACGTTTCC
>JAHPZR010026720.1:0-19104 GCA_019787425.1 Platygyra sinensis
ACAAGGAACTCCTATAGATTGTCAGCCATGTCCATGTCCTCTAACAATAGCCTCGAACCAGTGAGTAACACAGCGACAGTGCATTGGAATTATCGATATTATCACTGCTGTCAATATCTAAAACTGATCAGTTCTTTTTGTACATAAAACAGGTTCAGCCGGGTCTGTAAGGTTGAGTCGGATGGCAAACCAACTTGCACCGCCTGTGAAACCGGTTATTCCGGTAGGACATGTGACAGGTAAAAAAGCCCTTTGACTCCACGAAAGCAAAACAACGTTTCTAGAAAGAATGAAAGTATGTAGACAGAACTTCAGTTTCAACAAGAACTTTAATAGCAGACAAAGTAAGATATTATAACTTTTCTTCTAGTGAAAAATCCACCTTAGCTAGCAGGATGGGTCGGTTAAACTGTTATGTCCTCTATATGGTTTTCGAGTACCTTAATTGTTAATGACATTTTAAACCTTTTTACTTAAAGTTTATCAATTTTAAGGAGTAACCTTTGTTGAATGAACCCTTTCCCTTCCATTCCTTTCCATTCCTGCGCTAGTCAGTCAGTCAGTTAATTATTCTGATTACCTTTTTTGTGTGTTGTCTTTTCAAAAAATCATTTTCTTACTATTATTTCACGGCTCTTTAGATGTGCAAAAGGATACGCTGGAGACCAACCAAACCCGGTCAAAAGTGTGTAAAACTTCCAGGTAAAATATCCATAGAGATAGAATACAATTTAAAGGAGCTTTCTACTCAAAAAACTATTCATGTCTTGATTGGACAATACCAATGCACAACTTTTATATTTTTTCTACGAAGAGTAATCACAAGTGCCTCCTGATTGGTTCGTTCTTGCGGAAGAAACATCAACGCGGGAATGGAAACAAACGGTACAGAGTTCAACGGGAAGATGTTGTGAGAAGAAATGCTTCCATCAGGGAAAAATCTTATAGTACCCGTTTCATAACTCTTGTCATGTAGGTAAAGTCTGCACACAAGCCACGTGGCTCATCAGGCCGGAGCTTATCCCGGTTTCAGTAGCATGAAGCGACTAGGCGTATTTCAACTCCCCCTGAATGGGATGTTAGTTCATCGCAGGGTTGTCATGTACTTCACACACTTTATGTAATGTAAACAAAAGCTTTGTTACTTGAAGCAAAATGTTACTCTAAGTCAGTGCAATGACGTTTCTTATTAAATAACACTTTTCTACATTCTGTGTGACTAGGGATGACAACCCTCTGGATTTTTTCCAAAGAACTTTGCCAATATCTTAAACCTTAGCTTACACTGACATTTGGTTTACTTCTAGCGGGATTTATGCCAACTGTAAAAATCAGACCAATGAAACGAATAAAGACAGAGGGAGAAGACGCCACGTTCTATTGCTTTGCCGGCGGAAAAGGACTTCCAAGAACCACATGGTCTCGTCAGAATGGAAAACCGTTGTCCAGTAGGGCGGTCGTGTCTGGGAAAGTCTTGTTGATTAGGAGAGTAAGAAAGGAAGATGAAGGAACCTATGAGTGCACTGTTAGAAATGCATACGGCTTTGACACTGCTACATCACAGTTGACTGTAAAAGGTTAGAAACGTGAAACATTTTTCACTTTCATTTATGTGAAAGGTAGAATCTTCAGCTGAACATAGCGCATTACTTGTACTCTTCCAGTGCCCACTTCGGCGTAGAATGGGGTCTCCAAGAAACCAGAACTTCACTTTCGATAAGAAGCGTTTCTCTGTCTACACCTAATGAACTTGTCTTACCTTACTCCAACTCGTTCCGGCTAAAGCAGAAGAATATTTCCGTATATGGATAAAATATAGTTACTAAATTCTATAGATTTTATACATTTCCTTTATCTACTTGGCAAAAACCATTGTTGCGCAACGACTGTTAAAAGCAGTCTCTCGGCCGATAGACAAGAGGTTCATTCAATTTCTTGCGGTAATGATCTCCATTAACTTATGCCTTCTTTTGGCTCCCAAATTTGAGCAGTACTTAAGGAAATAGCTTCTTCTCGTTTAACGGAGTGTATCGTATTTCGTTTATATAGCTCTGCGTGTTGATCCCATCACCGTGTCAGTCTCGCCAAAAGTGCTTCGCGTTCCTTTGAACCAAACAGCTCAGTTCACGTGCAGAGCCAAGAGTACCACCGATTATCAACTGAAATGGACCCGTGGCATGTATGGCGCTCTTCCTGAAGGTGCGGAGAGTGAGAACGGTGTGCTCACGATCAAATTCACCCAGTCAATCCATGGAGGGACATACACATGTACCGGTAAAAACGCCTTTAACGAAGACATGGTGACCGTACAGCTAAGAGTCGGAGGTAAGCAAGCATCACAGAACTTGGTTAAATTATTCCTTTTAACGTAGTACCAACGATACTAACCATTTGCCGTCTTTCTTAGTAACAAGGCCCCAGGTCTTCGTAAGTCCTGCCAGCTTGAGTGTCCGAGAGGGAGATTCGGCCCAATTTCGTTGCTCGGCTTCTGGTTTTTCCCGCACCAGTACTTCAGTGGCACGGTGGTCCTGGCGGTCGACTGCCACCGGAGGCTCAGTCTTCCAATGGTAACGGACTGCTGACATTTGATGCGGTGAAAAAGATACACGAAGGAGAATACTTCTGCACTGCCTCCAACCTGGGTGGTATATCCAGCACGGGAACCTTTTTGAATGTCTCTGGTATGACGGTCACCGCGTTTCTTTCAATAAAAAACTAATTGCATAATACGGGAAAGAGTCAGCTTACAAACGGATTCTACTTACGTTTCTTTATAAAATCCTTAAGAAAAATATAAAATTCATAATCACAGCCTGACTAACATGAATTAACCAACCCTTTGCATTGATAGAGCAAAATGAAGGAATTTTCCTATTTGTTGCTAGACTATAAATGCGATGTTTTAAAATTTACCACTGTTACGAGAAACACATTCTTAAATCACAGTTACGACCTAGAGCCGAAGTTATAGTGAATTCATCAATTCCAAGATTTCTTAGCCATTACCACCAAACGAGTAATTCTATTTTGTTCTCGTCCTGATGGCTTCAGAGAAACATCTACTGCATTGTAATGATTCCGTTTTGCCGCAACCTATTCGTTTTATTAACTACTTCTCACTAGTCTATTAGTTAGGATTTGAAAGCCTTTCCCCTTACGATGTTTTCCCTCTTATTTCATCTTTCTCGTAGCTCCTGGTAGTGTACCTGTTATCTCGGTCACACCCATCACACTTACGGTATTAGAAGGTGAACAGGCCTTGTTCGAGTGCACTGCAAGAGGGGACCCGACTCCAACTATTCGCTGGTCTCGAGAGAACGGTCGGCTGCCTCAATTTTCTTCTTCAGAGAACGGATTAATGAGTATTTTCCCGACAAACCTCGAGGACGGCGGTGCTTATGTTTGCACAGCTGCTAATGCAATTGGAGCCGATGGTGTCTTAGTCACTCTCACTGTCGAAAGAGGTATGGTGAAAAAATCACCTTAAATCCACGAAACCTAACAATCGTCTACTCAAGAGCATCTTCCATTGTATATGACATGGGTAATACTCTGTTAATCGTAACCGAAATCATCATGCTACGCAGAAGAGGAAAAGAAGTCGATAAATTCCGTGTGTGGTCGTTTCTGTTGACTGTCTAAAAAGTTAGAAAACCCACAAGTAATAATACACTTTATCAGTGTTATAGCCTCACCCAAGGGGACTGAGTGCAATGTTTAGATAGATAGGAATGAAAACGAAAACGTCTCTTTCGATGTTGTCAAATTTTAAAAACCTGTACTGGTCAAGGGCAAATCAAATCTTGTAGAAAACTAACGAGAATTAAGTAAAACTTTACTTGAGAAAGTTCTTTCAATGGCTAGTTTACTGATGACATTCGGCTTCCATCTTGTTCTTCCTCAGACACCTCAGTACCTCCAACTGCAGTCATATCACCAACAAACCAAACTGTCGACGAAGGCGCCTCGGTATTTCTTACATGCCAGGTGTCGGGCGATCCTTATCCCTCCATAGAGTGGAAAAAGGTTGGTGATGAGTTAACGGACAATCATGTGATTAGCAACGGATTGTTGCAAATCCAGGAAGCGACGAAAGAGGACGAAGGAATGTATGTGTGCATCGCACAAAACAAGAAAGGAGTCAAGCAAGCAACAAGCATTGTAAATGTCAGAAGTGAGTGATGACGACAAAGAAATCTAGAGATTGAGAAAAGGATCCTTGCACAGTAAAAGGGACACTATCGAGGCGATTTTGCTGCAATTTTGATCAAAACATTTTTAAAAATTTAATACTTTCGTTTGTACACAAAATGCTCCTAGCATACCAAAATGAAGATGTTAACGGAATCGTTACAGGTAGAGAAGACTGTAATTAGGTTATAGCGATTTTTCTAAGGCAGGATGGCAGTGTGAAAACGTGTAAGAACAGTATGGTCAAGAAAGCAGCAAATAAATCGCGATTTTTTTAAATATCACGATGTTTTATTCATTTGTAGAACATGTCTCGCTGTGAGTCGCATCTTCGTCAGTTGTAATAGGTGTTTGAAAAACCACTTGATTTTAAAACGACCCAGACAAGCATGCATAATTATCTGACAAATACATACATAGAAGTAAAAACAAAGACATGAGGCGGGAATGTAGATTCCAGTACCTCGAGGGTAAGTGTTAAATTGACGTGATAGACTCATTGATTTAAACTTAGCGTTTCCCAGTTGATGCACATAGCTTCCTCGAATACGGGTTGAAATTTCGTGGACAGAGAATCATGGATTACAAAGCAACCTGTAGAAAGAGTCGCGACATGGTTTCGAGCTAAGAACAATGTGAGAACATTTATTACAACTCTTTTAGGTCAGGTGATGCCAAAGATAGAAATCATGCCTGCAAAAAAGCTAACAGTGACTGGAGGGGACACTGTTGTTTTCCGTTGTGTAGTCAAAGCTGGTAATCCACCGCCTGCGGTGGTCTGGGAAAGAGAGGAAAATAAACCGCTGAACAGCAGTAACGATGGCGTTTTGGTGATTTCACCTGCCTCGGGAGATAGCCAGGGGAAGTACATCTGCAAGGCAACGAATGTCATGGGATCTACTGAGGCTGTCGCTCTTCTTATTGTTCAAGGTAGCTAATGTTCCCTTAATCGATTATCCACGCTACACAGATAGGACCGCAAAAGGTAGCTTATAATGTATGTAGCAAGCGCTTCCTTGCATTATTATATGGCTACTAGGTCCGTGAGCCGGGAAGATGAACTAAATCCTGCGCTGTGATTGGCGACTCGAGCGGACAAGATAGGGCTATTTTGTCCGATCGGGACTACGCGCTGTGCCCCACAAGAAAAATTCCCCAGAAAGCCATACAGTAAATCCTTTACCGACCAAGCTTATTTGGCCAACATGGCTGGATATTGACTCCGTTACAGAAGGGGACACTGTTATTTACCGTTGTGAAGTTAAAGTGATAATTCAATTTTTGCGGTGGTCTGGGAAACAGAAGAAAATAAACCGCACACAGTTCACTTGGCCAACATCCAGCCATCTTGACTTAAAAAACTAGTCAATAACCCATATGTAGTGTTTTTCTTTGACAATTTATCTGGATGGTAAAGGTGTGTAAAGCTTCCTAATTGTAACAAGGATTTTGTCAGTCTTTGCCTGTCCGAAATTCTTTGCTAATAATATCTTGAAAAATGGCTGAAGGTGTCGTAACCTTTGAATTCCAAAAGGGTCAACATCTAGGAATTCAGGTGTTGTCTTGGCTTACCGCAAAACGTGTTATATAACAGGGTAAACTGATACGTCGATATGTTGTAAAACTTAAAAGTCGTCTTATGCATATATAAATATTTCACGTAGTGCTTGACGTCTAAAGGGTGAACAATCCACATTTGATCTATTACGCAGGTGAACCCAACATCATAGTAAGTCCCTCCAGTCCCGTGTCTGTAACAGCGGGTAGTACGGTGATTCTAGAATGTGCTGCTGCAGGTGATCCTCCTCCGTCTGTTCAATGGATTGCCCCGGAGGATTCTCGATCCAACCTCCAGCAGGTAGAAAGCAGGCCTGGCTTGTTCAAACTGATCATCGAGGACGCCAGGACCAGTGATCAGGGTACCTACACGTGCCAAGCTAGAAACTTGGTTGGGACAGCGCGGGAAAGTGTTCAGTTGACAGGTAATTTAGCATTAAATAGTCTTCAAAGGTTTTAAGTGAGTCCTTAAGGAAATTTGGGATTATGTCAATAATCTCTCCAAAAGAGTAACATGAGTTGATTTATGTAGCAACACGGTTTTACACCAACACTGAAACATTATCCAGTGGATAGCGTTGTTTGTTTTGTTACCACTTACCACTGGATAGCGGTGGATAGGACTATCCAGCCTTAAAACGACTAGGACCAGGCCTAAAAAACAGAACTACACCGTAAAGGCGCTCAAAAGCGTTCCACGACAGAGACACATAATAGAGGCTGATAGACTAAATAGTTTATCGTAAAGTAAAAGGACTCCGAAATACTAATTTGGTCACATCAGAGCGATTCATATGAGCGTTAGAGCTTGTGTCAGATGACTGCCGCAAAACTCGAAAATTGCATCAACGGTCGCACTTTTCTCCATGGACGTTTTCGATTTGCAGCTGTTTGTTATATATTAACAGGTACTCTGAATAGAATGTTATTGTCTGCAGCGTCTGAAGTTTCTTGCATTTCGAGTAATATAACTTCCCTCTCAAAAAACTTGAGTTGTTTTACTATCACTTAAAAGTACCAGTTTGATGGCCATTTATGTGAGACCAAATTTGATTATTGTACAGTTACTGTGGCTCACGAAGCTCCAGAAGTTGGATTGGTATCTTTTTCTGAAACCGTTATCGAAGGTGAAAAGGCCGAGTTTCGCTGTGAAGCTTCCGGGATACCAACTCCGATCATTACCTGGGAGAGACTGGGCCTTGATCTACCCAAAGGTGCTCTTGCTAGGAATGGATTGCTGATTATTCGGTCTGCAGGCCCAGAGGACGCGGGTACATACATTTGCAAGGCTGTCAACAGTGAAGGAGATGATAGTGCTAAAGTCCAGTTAGAGGTCATAGGTAAGGAGATGTAATAGGACCTAGAAAAGATTACCAGCTCATTAATACAAATCTTCCCACGAACAATAATTTTTAATCAATCAATCATCCAACAACCATTTTTTTTTTCTTAAATGTTCATTTCACAGTTGGACTGGCCCGCGGATAGCTATGCTAGTGTAGGTCGGCCAGTCTATCAATAGTTACAAATGCTTTATTTTTTTTTAAATTGCTATTACTATTACTAGTATTACTATTATTACAACTATCTAAGTCACCAAGGAGCTCCAGTCTGTAGACTACCTTGTAGGCCCTCTGATATTACTGAAGAGAGAGGTCCATTATTTCTTTAACCCAAAAGTAAAAGTCGAGAAGCATAGAATCGGAAATTCCACTGAGATGTTGAGCTGGTCCCTTGCTCTACCAATAGCCCTTTTCACGGTTAACCCTGCTCATTTGCATTACAATGAAATCTAGCAAGTAGGTGAGGCAATTTAGGGCTATTTTGTTGATTTAGCCCGAAATTGCCTCGCTTCCACATTGGATTATATTGTAATGTAAATGAGAAAAACTAATCGGGAAAAGGGCTATCACGATGAATTCTTAGCACGCGGCTTTGACAAGATCTCAACAGAGACGGAAATGTTTACTTGCATTCGTTTAAATGACAACATAATACGAAAATCAACTTGGTTTATTGGATCCTAGTTTAAGTGTTCGAATTCAACTCCTATCGAGATAAGTGAAGAGATGATTTTTTCCTCTAAATTACCCATCACATTGACATCGCCTTTGTATGATGTCCTAGTTCCTCCTCAGGTCGAGGTTACTCCTTCCCAGCTCGCCGTGAATCTTGGAAGTTCCTTTCGCCTCTTTTGCCTCGTTAGACCGCCACTTCCGGTTAAGTGGTCGAAAGTTAACGGAAGTATTCCAAGCGGAAGTAAGCAAGACGAGGGAACGCTCACTGTTGACCTGGTGGAAGTGGAACACACGGGCAAGTATCGCTGTCACGCTAGCAATGCCGCCGGATCTAGTGAGGGTTTTACAAGTGTCACAGTGTTCGGTAAGGATTTCCTGATTGATAAATATTTAAATATTTCCTTCACATTCTAAACGCTGACACCACCATAGATGGTCTGAATTCCATCTTTCAGAAATCTTGTCTCTCGGACTTTTTTGAAAAGTTGAAAGAGTATCTGAGCTTACAGAGAGACAACGATACTTAATATCCTAAAAGCCGTGCCTCTGCTTTCGTGTTATGTTTAAAGATCGCAATATTCAACACTCCTTCTGTTTTTCATGTACTCTTTCACTTCAACTTTAATTGAAAAGTTACAGCAATAGCAAAGTGTTGTACCTTACCTAAATCGGCAGGAAATTCACTTTAGATCAACTCTGAGTTGAGAACAAATTGTATGTTGCAAAATAAGTTTGCAGATGATGCCGCAACAATTCCGTTCGAAATTCGTCTCCTCTATCCAGTTACAGCAGTTTCAGTGTTGTTAATAACATAAATAAAACTAATAATAAGCAAAACTGAAATAACCGTTCCCAGTTAATGAACCATTTATTTCGATATTTTGTAGTTGCGCCACAAGTAGCAGTCTCCCCGAAGGCCTTGGTAGCCTCGCCGGGTTCAAATGTTAGTTTCCAGTGTAATGCATCCGGCATTCCAGATCCTGTGATCACGTGGACAAAAGAAGGCATGATCCTTCCTAGAAGGCACCTGTTTGCAAATGACATATTAACTCTGACAGGCCTCGTTGGATTAGATGAAGGACGGTATCTATGCACAGCTACCAATGCAGCTGGATTTTCTCAGAAAGCTCTCACACTCACAGTAGAAGGTTTGTGATTTTATTTTGTATTATTGTTTTTTATTATTTTTGGTTCAATGTTCTTTAGAAGCTGCATTTATAGAATATCTTTTTCCGAAGCCCCGTTCACACTAACGTGATTCCGTAAGAAAGTTTATTCTTAGTTTGGTCCGTTTTCGCCTATCGTCCACGCTAAAATGACCGAAAACGCTGATTAATACGGAGGCTTAGCTTTCGTGAACGGTTTCCAAGTGAAGTCTTCTGAAAATGCATCGTTATGATAACGCTCCTTTTCTAGTGTGTTTAGATGAAAAAGGAGGCCTTTTTTAAAACGGTGCGCATAAACGCGTCGCATTCTGTGGTTTCCCTCAGCGCTTTCGGGTGTTTTATTGTTGCCTTACGCTTGTAAAATGAAAAGTGGAATGTGCGAGGATAAGCCTGTTTTAGCAAAGTTGTACCGAAGTCCATCTTGTTGATGCTACAGTTGAATCATTCGCTTAGCCCGATCTTTGGAGTCCTATGTATTCGTGACTTTCGACCAACTGATGTAAAGCTCGGCTATTGTAGAAAGTTCGTCTGGTGCTCAGAATATGTCCAACCTTTCCCTGAACTAAGTCAATATTCGCCTAGGTGTGGACGTCTTCTTTCAATCCCCTTTCAACTCTGTTTTTACCGGCACCACATCTAGATAAGTTCGACGTATGAATAACAAGAATTCTTAGTTATAACTGCTCCCTAGAGGTTTGGGCAATTGGGCGTTGCTAGTGTTCTTAGCTGAAGTACATTCAAGGATTTTTCTTTTTGGCGCTTCTTTTCAGATCTTCCCAGTGTGACAATAACTGGCGGAGCGTCTGTCAAAACTGTATCTGTGGGCAGGTCACTTACACTTGAATGTCGCGGGACTGGAATCCCGAAACCCCAGATTAAGTGGTCGCGTGTTGGTAGTTCCTTGCCAGAAGGAATAGTTGTCGAAGGAGGAGTTCTTGTTATCACCAACGCCCAGCATTCCCACGGAGGAGCGTATGCTTGCAATGTGACCAACAGAGTAGGCTCTGTGCAATCACAGGTCGCTATCTTTGTACAAGGTATGTGTTTGTTTGGATAAAACTCGATGTTAAATTGAGTAAGTCGCGTTCCAAACCGTTATTTCACAGCATTCACATAAACAACACATTGAAAACCACCTACATAAGCGCTGTAAAACAAACTTATTGACTGTGTTTTCCCTAGTTGCAACATTTCAAATCAAAATGAGCAGGTATTTTCAAAAACTACTTTTCTCAATCAATGATTTAGATAAAGTTTATTTCCATTGTTATTCTAAAACGACAACGAACTTTTCTCCTTGTCCTTAGAGGTTCCCAAAGTCACAGTTACACCACACAAATCCCGCATGAAGATAGGTGAGCCTGCAGAATTAACATGCATTGCCAGCGGTTCCCCTTCACCACAACTGACATGGTGGAAATTGAACGGTTCACTTCCTGTGAATAGCACTGTACGTGATGGAGTGCTTAGGATAGTTAACGTGACCCAGGAGGATGCCGGAATTTATTTCTGTGAAGCTTCCAATGTCGAAGGAACAGCAGTAGGAAATGGAACTTTAGAAATTAAAGGTACTATGTAAGAAATTGAATCAGGGTATAGCCTAGAAATATTCGGTACACAAAGCTTCTCTCCTGTATATCTCAAACTGTACCTTAAAGTGAAACATAACTTTAAAATTTTTCCTTTAGTAACCTAAGCGCAGCAATGGCTGTAAATTGTTGAAACGACCTCTTAGGGTTAGATAAATATAGCAAAACAGTACATCTCGAAGGATATTCCATCCTTTGAAATTTCCCCTTTTCACGTTGATCTCTCGGAGCTAATGTCCTTTTCAGAATCTCTCGTGGTTTTCACTCTCTCTTCCACATTGGACCTCATCACTCGCGAACACTCCCTAACTTTCAGTGACGTTGTAATGGCTCACGTTCCTTACCAACATATCTGAAATAAACCACAGTTTCAATCAATTCTCTCAAATGTCTGGGATTCCACCCAAGTGGAGTATTCCACTTTCTTTCCTACGCGACTGATACCAATGTTTATATCCCTTTCCTTTAGTAACTGTACCAAAATTCACTCAGCAGCCGCTGTCCTATCTGAGCCTACCAACATTGACTAAGGAACCCCTTAATTTCACTGTCGAAATCGTGTTTGCACCAGAGCTGGCAAATGGCCTCATATTATACAACGATCAGCTTACCAAAGACTCCGTTGGAGATTTTATATCGTTTGGAATGTCAGATGGATTTGCCGAGTTTAGGTAGGTGACCGTATCAAATAAACAGGCCCACTAAAGAAGTAAGGAAGCTCTCGTGACCTTCCAAATAAACTTGGCGTTAATTCAAATCGTTGCGGTAGTATTTTGTCTGACCAGTTATTTGTCTCCGTCGGCTACTTTTAAGTTAAAAAAGGGATCAAAATAACTTAGGATTAAACTGCCTCCTGTGAAACGCGTGAATACCTTATCGAATTGGTATACAATACAGTTGAACAGGCGAACGCAGGACTTTTCTTCAGTTCTCATCGACTTTTGTGAATGTGTGACTGAGGGTTGACGTCATCTGCCCCACAAATGAGCGAAAACCTCTCGTCGTCTCCCCAAACATTTCAATTCGATGTACCCTCGTGCGCTGACAATCGTTTGGCTCACTGATCCCGCAACAAGACAGAAGATCAATCACGTTCTGCGTAAGAGGCTCACGTCGACAATACCATGGGAAAGTTGACTGTCATAACTCTTTCCGGCTTAGGATCTTGGCACTGTATCACAAATTCGGTATTAAATGCAATTGAGCTTAATCTCATTATATAATCAAGTCATAGAGTTAACCTTTTGTTTCAATTTCTTGTAACAATCTGGATAAACAATTTACTACAGATGTTTCGTTAAATTCCAGATTTAACCTTGGCTTCGAGCCTGTAATCATCAGAAGCCAGCAGCCACTGCGTCGGTTCGAGTGGCATACTGTTATTCTAACACGTGACGAAAAAGTGGGAAATCTGACCGTTGATGACAAGCCACCTGTGACAGGAATTTCTAAGGGGGGTAGTACTGGGCTGAACTTGAATCAAAGTTTGTTCGTGGGAGGAGTCCCTGACTTTTCCTCCATAAGTTCTTCATCAGGTTTCGAGTCAGGGTTCGTCGGCTGTTTGAGCTACTTGGTTATTGATGGCAAAGTTGCTAAGCTGAGTAAGTTTTTTTTTCTATTTCAACCCTTTATTTAAGTATATTTAATTCTTATCCAAACGGCGTGTGATCATTATTTCTTGAGAAACGTATTACCAAGTGCTTACACAGATCGAATGGTCAGAAATTGATCACAAATGACGTCAATATGTAGTACGAACAAAAACGTGGCACACTAGACGGTAGCGGAGTTTTGTTGTTGATGTTCCTACCACATTTTGACGTCATATGTGATCGATTACTGAAAAGACGCGCGTCGACAGTTCACATTGGCAATAACAAAATTCAATGATTAGCGGTCGAGTAATGTATTGTCTAAATGTTGGACGCCGTTCCAAATGATCCTTAAGAATTTTCTGTTAATTTTATAGTTTTCTTAATTCCCTCTTCTCTAACTGCCTTGTCCTTGCCTGGATTTAACGATCTTGGACGTTTGGTGTCCCAAATTTTTCTTTCGATGGATCATTTTCTCTACTGATTTTCTACGTTTAGTGAAAAAATGAAGAAAATCTATCGACTAGAAGTTTGAATTGTTGGCAAAATACACATCGAATACCCGCGTTCTTATTAGCTCTTCGTCGTGCATCCGTGCGGCGGTTTCAAATGCCTCTTAAAAGGTTAAATTTTGTGAAAACGTTACTACCACTTAGAATTATTTATGCAACAGACTCACTTCTACCAAATATGACTAAGATCTTTTGCCTTCGTTGACTCACCTTCGGTATTTTTACCTATAAACCCCTGTAGACCGTGCTCAATTACATGGGACAATTTTTCCAAATCAGTATAGTTTACCAAACGCTTTATCTCTGAAACGAAGACGGTGACCCCCAATTTGTTGTTGCATTTCTGGCACAAGTAACTCATTATCTGCCTGGAGTAAACATTTAAAAAAATTCTATCGAAAGGAAAATTTTCGCGCGAACGTCCTTAATAGAGCCGGGTTCAAATATATATGTTGTAAACCCAGCACGGAGGGCTCACTGTTCACAGAACGGACGAAGCGAAGCGAGGTTTGTACTGACAAGGCCAAGGGCCTGTAATCTTCCAGTACGGCCCAATGGGAGCTTAGTAAATATGAAATTTATAACACGATGGAAAATATTTACGAGAAATTCTACGATCACGGGCTGGGAATTCACCGTACGGTTTCAATGCCCAGTTCTAATGTAAGGCCTGGTTTAAACGTCGCATTTTACATGCGCCGAATCAAATACTAATTTTAGTCGACTCGAATGAATACGTTCGGCTGATTTGATTTAAACGTCGCATTATTTTGCCGAATAAAATTGCTGAGCGCGAGCGACGTGTTTTAAATTCCCATTAGAGCAAACATAAATTACTTACATAATTTCAATTCGATTCGGCACATGTAAAATGCGGGGTTTAAATCAACTACCGAACTTCAGTCGAATATTCGACTGGATCAGTCGAATATTCGACTGACTCGCATCGAATTGAAACATGTCGCATTTACTTGATTTAGACGTCGCATTTTACATGCATTTAACTTGGCAATTCCATTCGCCGAATGTAAAAGGCGACGTTTAAACCAGGCCTAAGAGGCGACTATGCGGACGGATACAACTGACATTTAAAAGCAAGGACAAGGACAAGGCAGTTAGAGAAGAGGGAATTAAGAAAACTATAAAATTAACAGAAAATTCTTAAGGATCATTTGGAACGGCGTCCAACATTTAGACAATACATTACTCGACCGCTAATCATTGAATTTTGTTATTGCCAATGTGAACTGTCGACGCGCGTCTTTTCAGTAATCGATCACATATGACGTCAAAATGTGGTAGGAACATCAACAACAAAACTCCGCTACCGTCTAGTGTGCCACGTTTTTGTTCGTACTACATATTGACGTCATTTGTGATCAATTTCTGACCATTCGATCTGTGTAAGCACTTGGTAATACGTTTCTCAAGAAATAATGATCACACGCCGTTTGGATAAGAATTAAATATACTTAAATAAAGGGTTGAAATAGAAAAAAAAAACTTACTCAGCTTAGCAACTTTGCCATCAATAACCAAGTAGCTCAAACAGCCGACGAACCCTGACTCGAAACCTGATGAAGAACTTATGGAGGAAAAGTCAGGGACTCCTCCCACGAACAAACTTTGATTCAAGTTCAGCCCAGTACTACCCCCCTTAGAAATTCCTGTCACAGGTGGCTTGTCATCAACGGTCAGATTTCCCACTTTTTCGTCACGTGTTAGAATAACAGTATGCCACTCGAACCGACGCAGTGGCTGCTGGCTTCTGATGATTACAGGCTCGAAGCCAAGGTTAAATCTGGAATTTAACGAAACATCTGTAGTAAATTGTTTATCCAGATTGTTACAAGAAATTGAAACAAAAGGTTAACTCTATGACTTGATTATATAATGAGATTAAGCTCAATTGCATTTAATACCGAATTTGTGATACAGTGCCAAGATCCTAAGCCGGAAAGAGTTATGACAGTCAACTTTCCCATGGTATTGTCGACGTGAGCCTCTTACGCAGAACGTGATTGATCTTCTGTCTTGTTGCGGGATCAGTGAGCCAAACGATTGTCAGCGCACGAGGGTACATCGAATTGAAATGTTTGGGGAGACGACGAGAGGTTTTCGCTCATTTGTGGGGCAGATGACGTCAACCCTCAGTCACACATTCACAAAAGTCGATGAGAACTGAAGAAAAGTCCTGCGTTCGCCTGTTCAACTGTATTGTATACCAATTCGATAAGGTATTCACGCGTTTCACAGGAGGCAGTTTAATCCTAAGTTATTTTGATCCCTTTTTTAACTTAAAAGTAGCCGACGGAGACAAATAACTGGTCAGACAAAATACTACCGCAACGATTTGAATTAACGCCAAGTTTATTTGGAAGGTCACGAGAGCTTCCTTACTTCTTTAGTGGGCCTGTTTATTTGATACGGTCACCTACCTAAACTCGGCAAATCCATCTGACATTCCAAACGATATAAAATCTCCAACGGAGTCTTTGGTAAGCTGATCGTTGTATAATATGAGGCCATTTGCCAGCTCTGGTGCAAACACGATTTCGACAGTGAAATTAAGGGGTTCCTTAGTCAATGTTGGTAGGCTCAGATAGGACAGCGGCTGCTGAGTGAATTTTGGTACAGTTACTAAAGGAAAGGGATATAAACATTGGTATCAGTCGCGTAGGAAAGAAAGTGGAATACTCCACTTGGGTGGAATCCCAGACATTTGAGAGAATTGATTGAAACTGTGGTTTATTTCAGATATGTTGGTAAGGAACGTGAGCCATTACAACGTCACTGAAAGTTAGGGAGTGTTCGCGAGTGATGAGGTCCAATGTGGAAGAGAGAGTGAAAACCACGAGAGATTCTGAAAAGGACATTAGCTCCGAGAGATCAACGTGAAAAGGGGAAATTTCAAAGGATGGAATATCCTTCGAGATGTACTGTTTTGCTATATTTATCTAACCCTAAGAGGTCGTTTCAACAATTTACAGCCATTGCTGCGCTTAGGTTACTAAAGGAAAAATTTTAAAGTTATGTTTCACTTTAAGGTACAGTTTGAGATATACAGGAGAGAAGCTTTGTGTACCGAATATTTCTAGGCTATACCCTGATTCAATTTCTTACATAGTACCTTTAATTTCTAAAGTTCCATTTCCTACTGCTGTTCCTTCGACATTGGAAGCTTCACAGAAATAAATTCCGGCATCCTCCTGGGTCACGTTAACTATCCTAAGCACTCCATCACGTACAGTGCTATTCACAGGAAGTGAACCGTTCAATTTCCACCATGTCAGTTGTGGTGAAGGGGAACCGCTGGCAATGCATGTTAATTCTGCAGGCTCACCTATCTTCATGCGGGATTTGTGTGGTGTAACTGTGACTTTGGGAACCTCTAAGGACAAGGAGAAAAGTTCGTTGTCGTTTTAGAATAACAATGGAAATAAACTTTATCTAAATCATTGATTGAGAAAAGTAGTTTTTGAAAATACCTGCTCATTTTGATTTGAAATGTTGCAACTAGGGAAAATACAGTCAATAAGTTTGTTTTACAGCGCTTATGTAGGTGGTTTTCAATATGTTGTTTATGTAAATGCTGTGAAATAACGGTTTGGAACGCGACTTACTCAATTTAACATTGAGTTTTATCCAAACAAACACATACCTTGTACAAAGATAGCAACCTGTGATTGCACAGAGCCTACTCTGTTGGTCACATTGCAAGCATACGCTCCTCCGTGGGAATGCTGGGCGTTGGTGATAACAAGAACTCCTTCTTCGACAACTATTCCTTCTGGCAAGGAACTACCAACACGCGACCACTTAATCTGGGGTTTCGGGATTCCAGTCCCGCGACATTTAAGTGTAAGTGACCTGCCCACAGATACAGTTTTGACAGACGCTCCGCCAGTTATTGTCACACTGGGAAGATCTGAAAAGAAGCGCCAAAAAGAAAAATCCTTGAATGTACTTCGGCTAAGAACACTAGCAACGCCCAATTGCCCAAACCTCTAGGGAGCAGTTATAACTAAGAATTCTTGTTATTCATACGTCGAACTTATCTAGATGTGGTGCCGGTAAAAACAGAGTTGAAAGGGGATTGAAAGAAGACGTCCACACCTAGGCGAATATTGACTTAGTTCAGGGAAAGGTTGGACATATTCTGAGCACCAGACGAACTTTCTACAATAGCCGAGCTTTACATCAGTTGGTCGAAAGTCACGAATACATAGGACTCCAAAGATCGGGCTAAGCGAATGATTCAACTGTAGCATCAACAAGATGGACTTCGGTACAACTTTGCTAAAACAGGCGTATCCTCGCACATTCCACTTTTCATTTTACAAGCCTAAGGCAACAATAAAACACCCGAAAGCGCTGAGGGAAACCATAGAATGCGACGCGTTTATGCGCACCGTTTTAAAAAAGGCCTCCTTTTTCATCTAAACACACTAGAAAAGGAGCGTTATCATAACGATGCATTTTCAGAAGGCTTCACTTGGAAACCGTTCTCGAAAGCTAAGCCTCCGTATTAATCAGCGTTTTCGGTCATTTTAGCGTGGACGATAGGCGAAAACGGACCAAACTAAGAATAAACTTTCTTACGGAATCACGTTAGTGTGAACGGGACTTCGGAAAAAGATATTCTATAAATGCAGCTTCTAAAGAACATTGAACCAAAAATAATAAAAAACAATAATACAAAATAAAATCACAAACCTTCTACTATGAGTGTGACAGCTTTCTGAGAAAATCCAGCTGCATTGGTAGCCGTGCATAGATACCGTCCTTCATCTAATCCAAGGAGGCCTGTCAGAGTTAATATGTCATTTGCAAACAGGTGCCTTCTAGGAAGGATCATGCCTTCTTTTGTCCACGTGATCACAGGATCTGGAATGCCGGATGCATTACACTGGAAACTAGCATTTGAACCCGGCGAGGCTACCAAGGCCTTCGGGGAGACTGCTACTTGTGGCGCAACTACAAAATATCGAAATAAATGGTTCATTAACTGGGAACGGTTATTTCAGTTTTGTTTATTATTAGCTTTATTTATGTTATTAACAACACTGAAACTGCTGTAACTGGATAGAGGAGACGAATTTCGAACGGAATTGTTGCGGCATCATCTGCAAACTTATTTTGCAACATACAATTTGTTCTCAACTCAGAGTTGATCTAAGGTGAATTTCCTGCCGATTTAGGTAAGGTACAACACTTTGCTATTGCTGTCGCTTTTTAATTAAAGTTGAGGTGAAAGAGTACATGAAAAACAGAAGCAGTGTTGAATATTGCGATCTATAAACATAACACGAAAGCAGAGGCACGGCTTCTAGAATATAAAGTATCGTTGTCTCTCTGTAAGCTCAGATACTCTTTCAACTTTTCAAAAAAGTCCGAGAGACAAGATTTCTGAAAGATGGAATTCACACCATCTATGGCGGTGTCAGCGTTTAGAATGTGAAGGAAATATTTAAATATTTATCAATCTGGAAATCCTTACCGAACACTGTGACACTTGTAAAACCCTCACTAGATCCGGCGGCATTGCTGGCGTGACAGCGATACTTGCCCGCGTGTCCCACTTCGACCAGGTCAACAGTGAGCGTTCCCTCGTCTTGCTTACTTCCGCTTGGAATACTTCCGTTAACTTTCGACCACTTAACCGGAAGTGGCGGTCTAACGAGGCAAAAGAGGCGAAAGGAACTTCCAAGATTCACGGCGAGCTGGGAAGGAGTAACCTCGACCTGAGGAGGAACTAGGACATCATACAAAGGCGATGTCAATGTGATGGGTAATTTAGAGGAAAAAATAATCTCTTCACTTATCTCGATAGCAGTTGAATTCGAACACTTAAAACTAGGATCCAATAAACCAAGTTGATTTTTGTATTATGTTGTCATTTAAACGAATGCAAGTAAACATTTCCGTCTCTGTTGAGATCTCGTCAAAGCAGCGTGCTAAGAATTCATCATGATAGCCCTTTTCCCGATTAGTTTTTCTCATTTACATTACAATATTATCCAACGTGGAAGCGAGGCAATTTCGGGCTAAATCTAGAAAATAGCCCTAAATTGCCTCACCTACTTGATAGATTTCATTGTAATGCAAATGAGCAGGGTTAACCGTGAAAAGGGCTATTGGTAGAGCAAGGGACCAGCTCAGCATCTCAGTGGAATTTCTCAGTGGACCTCTCTCTTCAGTAATATCGGAGGGCCTACAAGGTAGTCTACAGATCGGAGCTCCTTAGTGACTTAGATAGTTGTAATAATAGTAATACTAGTAACAGTAATAGCAATTTTTTTAAAAAAAATAAAGCATTTGTAACTATTGATAGACAGGCCGGCCTACACTAGCATAGCTATCCGCGGGCCAGTCCAACTGTAAAATGAACATTTAAGAAATAAAAAAAATGATTGCTGGATGATTGATTGATTGATTAAAAAGTACTGTTCGTCGGAAGATTTGTATTAATGAGCTGG
>JAHPZR010026721.1:0-10000 GCA_019787425.1 Platygyra sinensis
CCTCAACACAACGCAACCTCAACACAACACAACCTCGACACAACACAACCTCGACAAATTAAAACACAACCTCAACACAACACAACCTCGACACAACACAACCTCAACACAACACAACCTCAACACAACGCAACCTAAACACAACACAACCTCAACACAACACAACACAACCTCAACACGACACAACACAACACTTCACACCACAACCACAACACAACCACAAACATCACCATCACCATCACCATCACCATCTTCATCTTTATCTTCATCTTCATCTTTATTTCCATCTTCATCATCGTCATCATCATCAACATCATCAGCATCATCGTCATCGTTTTCGCACGTACATAATTTGGCAAAAATTCGATTTAACAACTTGACGTCCATCTTCATGGGTCTGTCCTGTTATTAATCATGAATTTCGTCATAACATTGTCAAAGTAGCTGTGGATCCACGAGGCGATAGCCGAGTAGATCCGCAAACTACTTTCACAATGTTATGACGAAATTCTTTGTCTATAACAGGACAGGCGCATGAAAAAGTGACGCCCATTTGTTTTTCACGATAACAAACTGTCACCTCAAATTGTCTGCTTTCACTCATTGTCGCATGGCATAAATTATAAATCACGTGTCTGTCCGCATATTGACGACAAAAATTAGCCAATGAGCACGCGAGAATTTTGCACACAGTTAGATTTCATTTCGCAATTTTGCACTACTTAAATCTCCCAACCAAATCCTGATCCAAGGACACAGTTTAACTAAAAGAAGCCTACAAATGGAAAATATGATGACTTTATCAAAGATTGGAGGATTTTCTAACTAAAGATAACAGTGAATTGGAGAAGGAGCGTTAAAAAAGAGACCATAACGGGCTACAATTTACTTTTTTTACAGTAACCGTGCAATTTATTAAAAGTCTTGAGCCTGCTCATACGCTTTAGTGACGCTTTAGGTTATCTTTGTTTTCTTACCTTACAAATGGATCAGATCCATTTAGAGTCCAATGGAAAGGAAATCCTTTAACAGCGAAAAATCTAAATCAGCTTTTACATTTATTATGTGGCCAAGAAAATTATTTCATTGTGATTGGCCGAAAAGAGGTCAGTTATTATTTAAAGTTAACTTTAAATTTTGGTCTGTGGTGCAAACTAACGAGCGCGGTCTTAGTATTATGTAAGGTATATCCCGAGGGATCAACTGAAAAAAATTCTTTCCTTTTGCAGTCACCTATAGGGAAATCCTCGTTTACAATTTTTGCTTCATTGGCATAAGGAATTCAGTTTCTGAATATCGAAAGGCCATAGCACAGTTAACTCTGCCCGTGAATATGCACCTGAATTAGTGAATACTTTTTGTGAAACACAAAATTTTACAAAGAATTTTGAGCTTGCCACTCAGAAATTCTGGAGTTTTTGAAAGACAATTTCTCCTTGAATATTGCATCCAAAGGGGTTAAAAAAAATTCGCCCATGTATCAAGTTTCACTAGCTCTTTGGCTGCCGGTTTAATTCTGTACGTAAAGCCGTATGCAAATGAGCAAAGATGTGGTGTTATTTCTCTTTTTTTTATATTATCATTATCATTATCATTAAAATTATCTTTATCATTATCATTAAAATTAATTTTATCGTTATCGTTATCGTTACTACAACAACAGTTAAGGGGACAGTTAAGGGTTTGTTTAGATAGAGTATCTAATGCCGCTGACCTATGCATAAAACTCCATCGCCGATCACACCATCCTTGCACGAACAATCATAGCTCCCTTGAGTGTCTGTACATCTAGCGTCCACGTGACAGTCATTACTTCCTGTTTCACATTCATTTATATCTGGGTAAACGCAACATAATACATAGTTAGGAATAATCTAGGAACACATCATAAGTAATAACGAGGCAGAATTTTTCTAATTTACCCTCGGCAGTGTTTATAGCACAAGTGCTAGTGGGGCCGAGCAAACAACTGAAACAAATGTGTAAAATTGAACATAACATTGTAAAAGTTCCAAATGACCGGAGGCAAACCATTTGGTTAGTTACAAGCGTAGCCGAGGACTTGAACTCGGTACTATCGAGAAGAAAATCCAGGTAGTGGTCAGAGCGTGACTAGAACTCGGGACCGCCGGATTACGAGTCCGACACGCAGGACCGCTCGACCACCCTGCCTTCTGCTTGATCAAACCTTTTCATTCCTCACTTTTACCTGTGCGTGCGAATATCAAGGTTAAAATAATAGATTTATATATCTTTCCCTAAAAAGCAATGAACGGCACTAACTTTTACATATCTTGCCATCTCCGGAATACCCTGTCTTACAAGTGCAGGTGAATGAGCCCGGAGTGTTACTGCAGAAAGCGTCAGCGGAACAGTCATGTGATCCAGAGAGACATTCATCGGAATCTAAATATTTTTTAAAAAAATACTTTCTGCATGAAATTATGTTCATTGTTGACCTCTACATATATCTGGAACTTTTTAACTCTATCAGAGCAAAACTATGAATCAGTTCTCTAAGGCCCGGTTTGAAACGTCGCATTTTACATGCGCCGAATCGAATTGCATGTAAAATGCCAGGTCTAAATCAATTAATTGCGACATATTTCAAATCGATGCTAGTCAGACGAATATTCGACTCATCCAGTCGAATAGTCGACTGAAGTTCGACAGTTGATTTAAACGCGGCATTTTACATGTACCGAATCGAATTGAAATTGTGTTAAATAATTTATGTTTGCTCGAATGGGAATTTAAAACACGTCGCTCGCGCTCAGCAATTTTATTCGGCAAAACAATGCGACGTTTAAATCAAATCAGCCGAACGTATTCATTCGAGTCGACTAAAATTAGTATTTGATTCGGCGCATGTAAAATGCGACCGTTTAAACCAGGCCATAACTGACTAGCAATCTATCGACCACGCTGTAACTGATATCAGGAGCCATAATCAGGGACGGAGACCGTAAGCGCGCGCCATTTCTAGTATTGGGGTTGGCTCCATGATATGGGACAATTTTTCTATTTTTAGAACAAATTGCGCCATCGCCTGCGGCACACACGCGTACATTGCTGCGAGGATTTTCGCGGATGTCGCGTAGGGGAAATGGCGTCCGAAATTCCCGAAATCGTTTATGCTTTTGGCCCACAACTCAACGCCTTTATGACTGTTGGAATTTTGCTTAAGTATTTTCGCTGTAAGTTGCTCCAGTTTGAGTGAAGACAGTGCCGAATTTAGGTATGTCCTGCCACAGGGAGCACACAATCTTGCTGAGTAGGGATAGAGTAAATAATGGAACGAAAAGTTAAGCATGAATAGTTTACCTTTGTCTCATTGTGTCATCTCTTAGCCCACGAGTTTTACTGGAAAACTGTCGGAAAACTGCTGCTTACAAATCCTGTAAAACACTGTTGCGCTAAACTCGTCCTTGCATACGGTCGGCGCGCGGGAAACTTGAATTGACCAATCAGGATTCAGAAGGCGGGAAAAACTTTACTGTCCTGACGTCAATGTAAGTGTGCAGGAAAGCCATCGAAGCCAGGCAACTTTTGTCGCTGGAGATGGCACTAAATATTCACGAAAAGGGATTTACAATTGGCAAAACCCTATCAGTTCTTAAAATGTAAAAAATATGAAGAAGTTTGTGTCTCCAAGCTTCTAATTTGGCGCCAAATATGAGTCGCCGATGTCCGGCATGGCAACTCGCTCGTAATTCGTCGAGTGTCGCCAGGTAGGGTGATAGCTGTCTTATTTTGAACAAAACATCCTGTTTCTCGTCAAACTAAACCCAGAACTCTCGAGTTAGCTATTAGAAGAAGCCAAAGCAACTTTAGCTTTGTCTCTATTTTTGTTACCTGCGAAGAAAAAGGCTATTATCGTGTCGTTTCGGTAGGACAGCTAAGTTTTGACTGCCGCTCGTACTGCGGGCTCAGCCGCCGTATGCAAGGGTACCAAGGCGTTTCCGCGCTCAGGCCAAGAAAAATTTTTGGTTTGTATAAAATTTGACAAGGGAGGCAACTCTGTGCCAAAACATTTTGAACACACTGCGAATATTCGCTCGAGTCTCTGAATTTCGTTGCTTTCACGAAACCAAACAAACACAAAATGAGGTCGAAACGTTTTTCTACAACTTGGCCGAATTTATTTTCGAATACTTCTGTGACAGTCGGAGAATTTTAGCGACTTTTGCAAAGTTTTGTCTCAATTCGCTTTTCGCAACATGATCGTACCGTTACCCAAATCCCAAACACGTCATCCAGCGCGCGCTCGCGCTCCCCTCCATCCCCCACATATGCTTTTTGGACACGACAAAACTTTACAAACACCACCCTCTGTTCGCAGTTTGTCTTGTGCTTACGAGGTCGCCCAATCTCCGCACGAAAACATCATGTCGGGAGCTAATACCAGAAGCGTTTTAGCGAGATTTTGTGATAACAATTGGGAGAAGGGGAAGGATTTTGTAAAAACTTTTTACTTCAAAAAACCTATGTGGGAGAGGGAGAGGAGCACGAGCGCGCGCTGGATGACGTGTTTGGGATTTGGGTAACGGTACGATCATGTTGCGAAAAGCGAAATGAGACAAAAATTTGCAAAAGTCGCTAAAATTCTCCGACTGTCGCAAAAGTATTCGAAAACAAATTCGGCCAAGTTGTAGAAAAACCTTCCGACCTCATTTTGTGTTTGTTTGGTTTCGTGAAAGCAACGAAATTTAGAGACTCGAGCGAATATTCGCAGTGCGTTCAAAATGTTTTGGCACAGAGTTGCCTCCCTTGTCAAATTTTATACAAACCAAATTTTTTTTTTGCCTGAGCGCGGAAAGGCCTAGGTACGAGTTAAGCGCTACAGTGTTTTGCAGGATTTGTAAGTAGCAGTTTTCCCAGTAAGATCTCGTGAGCTAAGAGATGACAACATGAGTCAAAGGTAAACTATTCATTCTTTTCGTTCCATTATTTACTCTATCCCTACTCAGCAAGATTGTGTGCTCCCTGTGGTCCCGCTTTATATCGCTGATCAAGTTGAGTTCCGCCGCTGCTTTTACAAGAACTTCACATTACTCCAATCTAAATTTCACATAAGTCTTATGAAGAAGATTAACAGCTTTTCCATAACACAGAAAAAAACTAGTTCGATATGTTTGGATATAGCAGCGTTTAGGCCCAATAAGTGACAATAGGTTTATGTCCATAGATGCTGTTTAGTTTTGTTTGTGCAAAAATCCAATAAATTGTCTGTTGTCGATGAATAAGAGCCCCCGCTGATGCGTGTTTTCCACAGCTAGTAAAACATGACAAATTGGACTTCGCACTTTAGTGTGAAAACGTACATCGAACTTATATAATATCTCTAGTTTTTGAATATGTTTAAGGTTGATTAATGTTTGAGAACATATTAAAAGCTTAGCTGAAATTATGTGAATACAGCAGAAATAATCAGAAAAGTTACGATGACGCTTTTAATCAACTCGAATAAAGATTTCGATTGAGTCAGAACTCCTTGTGATGTCTGTTTTATTTTCGCAGCGTAAAGTTTCACTATGTGAAAAAAACACACATGATGTTAGCAGCCTTTTGGTGAACGTTGGTGAAAATTGTTGTAGTATCTCAGCACAAAAGACAACGAAACAAATCTTTTTCACGATTTGTTCACAATCTGAAAACACCGACTCGGACTTGAAAGTGCACGCGCTGCACTATGCAAATGAACTACTCGTACGCGTCAGACTTGCCTTTCAAAAGCTTTTGCAAACTCGCCAAACGAGCAGAAACAATAAGAAACTATCAAAAACAGGTTTTGGTTATTATTAAGCATTGCTTGGCAAACTCACAAATTAACTCGATCAGCCGGAGTAAACAGTTTTCTTACAGAACTGTTCTCTATAAAACAAACACAAAAGTTTACGGGAATAACTAGCCGGTGAGCGGATTTTATTCATTCACAGCGCGAAATTAAAGAAATTCTCGACCCTGAAAAACACACCTTTTCCATTAAATCAGAGCATAGAAGTACATAGAAGAGTCCTGGTTCTTCTTCTCTGCCCTATTCCCTGCCATCTCTGTGAAAAATCGCAAGAGAATCTCGCAACTCTCACCATTTGATCACGCAATGTGACAACATTTACGCGAGAGCCCACGACACGTGCGTGGATCAGCGTGGATATATGACGTCAGGATGGCGCAATTTGTTCTAAAAATAGAAAAATTGTCCCATATCATGGGTCCGCGCGCATCCCAAGACTTACGGTCTCCGTCCCTGATTATGGCTCCTGCTGATATATTGAATGTTGATTATTATTATTGGTTAAGGCCCAAGAGAAACACAGCAATACAGACTAACGAACTAAAATTCAAACTCACAGAGATAATAAAAAACAGAAAGAAATATAAGGTGGTTATAAATGAGAATTAACGAGTGATACGGATTTTGAACAGCAAGAGATGACTTTTTAGTATGCCCCACTTCCAGCTCCTGTTAACATTCACTACTCTGAAATACTTCACATTTGATTCTGATAGGTTAATGAACCAAAAGCTCTTTTTCTTATTAACACACCTATTTCGCAGTTTTGTATTTCAGACCAGTGAGATGGACATACACAGCGGAACCGCCCTTGTTGATTGGGTACACAGGAAGCAGCAGGAGGGCAAGAGAAATCACCACACAACTTCTGTTGAAAACAAATTAGGAGAACTGTCTTAAGCCATTAATCCACGTCTTGCTTATAACGGTTTTAGTGAATAGAAAATTAAAAAAGGTGGTGAAGGGAAGGAGAGTTTTCTCGATATATACAGTCTGTTTTTCTTTATCCTACTCTTTTCCGTCTAGAAACACTACCTTTAATGTTAATTTACTGAATATTAGTTCATAGATACATCACATAAATACACTCTTCAAGATTTGAGCAATTATGCAAAAATGTAAAATTATTAGGATCTAAAGAATATATTAACGAATACTGTAGAATAGTAGTTTTATCCTAGTGTCATTTTTAAGCATTGCCGTTAATTTAAGAGACTGTTAAAACGAAAACAAAAATCGCCAACAATTTCTCCCCCAAATAACATCTACAAACATAAATTGGTCAAATTGCCGTTAAGAATCCTAATTGGTGGGAGGTTTAGCAATTTACTAGTGACAATATTGGTAAAACGCGACCGACTCAGTGAAGGATATCAGTAGAACCAGAGTAGAACTAATCAGGGAACTCCAGATTTTAAATCCAGTGCCCTAAACTGCTCAATCACGCCGCATCCAGGGGTTTTTTCTAATTGCAAGCACCCTTTGTATATAGTGAAAAACCCTTTCTTTAAACGGTTGGTTAGTACTTGTTAAAATAGTATACTTACTACCGCTGGATGATATGAGAAGCCTTTCTTAAATACCAAATCTCCCGGATGTTGATAATGATCTGAGTCACTCAGCTCACAAACAAACTTGTCTCCAGACTCCATCGATCCAAGATTGTACGATGAGCATGTTTGTTCCACATAACACTTCATTTGACAGAAGTCGTTGTCATCCACCAATATCGACTGTATCACGTGATGTTCTAAATATCTGCCTTCCTCGGCTGCGGTAAACTTCAGAACTCTGCAAGCGTCTAATACCATAATAATATTAAGGATATCATTAAAGAAAAACACGACACTCTTGAATTTAACAAAAAAGTGTCGGCAAATGCTTCTGCCGTCCGTTCATTGTGAATTGAACATAAGATGATATAAAGATAGTATAATGATAAGATGAAGATGGCAGAAGCATCTGCAGAAACGTATTTGCTGCACTGGTTAGGAGTGTTGTGTGTTCCTTTCAAAATGTTTTTCATCTTTGCGGTTGATCCAGAACATAAAAACATATCGATTTTGATACGGAGCAGAGTGTTGAGTGCGGTACTCCAAATTGAGTCGTTTTGTTGGCAAATGAAGTAGCAACCTATAGTGCTAAGTCTTATGAAACCAGCACACAGTCGGCTAAATATCAGGGTATTTTTTGTTTTTGTTTTTTTGGCAAAAAAAAAAATATCGGGTTTATTGAAATCCCTGATCAAGTAAACCATGATGCAGCGAATAGTCAACGTAGGGGTCTTTTAAGGTTATTCCTCACAATTGCACTGCGCATCCTTTCTGCGCATAATTTATGGCGTCATTTAGCGCGCTCTCGTGCACGTGCACACTGAAAACATGGCGGATTTGCCTTGATATTGAGCTCTTTCAGTTGAAAAATGGCTATAGCTCACTAACGAGCATGGGCACCCCAATTTTTTTTTCCAGTCTTTGTAATCAACTTATCATAAGCTTTGCTTGAGGAAAGACTGATCTGATTTCTATTGCTGAAAATTGAATAAATAGCGAAAATAGCAAGTAAACTGTGGTCTTTTCTATTTTTCCCTATGGTAACCATGTCAAGAAATTTGGTTGAAATTTTAATGAAGGATTCAGCTTTCTGTCTAAATCAAACTTAAAAAGTTTATTTGTGTCCGATACAACGCATTGACTCCAGTTTAATGCGTGTTCTCATGGGTCTCGGTCACAAAAATTTACAATTATTACTGGAAATGCGCATGCGTTCTTGTAATAAGCGTTAAATAATGCCAAAATGGGTCATTTTCAATGCCCCAGTGCTCCTTAATGAGTATGGGCACCCCCCTTTTTTATTTCAAAATTGAAGTTCTCATATGATAAATATTCAGTGGGCAAAGTTTGAACGAAAATCTATTGTCAGTTTTATTTCAGGGGAATTTCTTAAAAGAAGATATGTTGATTTAGGCTTCGGATTAACATTCACAGTGACCTAAATTTCTTACCACGAAACCGAGGAAAAACGCCTTTTACTGTAGTATAAAACGTTTTTTAAATTACAAACAGTACGAGGAAGCTTCGTGTAGTCAAAAAGTGATACAGAAAACGCAAAGCAATTATAACACAAATAAAGTCAGTTAAATTTGACTGGTGCCCCTCTTGAGAGTATTACGAAACACATACATGGGGTAGCAACTCTAGCAAAATGTTTCATGTTATCCATGGTTCAGTTTTGTTGAGGAAATTCACGTAATAGTTTAGTAAGATATACTTTAGAAACCGCGCTTGTTAGAGCTGAATATTTTTTTTTGTTTGTCTATTAATTTACGAAAACTAATCTATTTACGAGTTAAAATTGTTCCGTAATAAAATTTCACGTTTGCCAAAATATCGTTTTGGTTTTAATTAATTTTTGCATACAAAGCGCAATTTGACAACCCTCGCATACACAGTTATATTATTTGGAGGACTTAGAAGTCACTGGTAAGGGCAAGGATATTTTATGAACTGAAAATCTAGACTTTATTTTTTTTGTAACTGTTTTAAACGCAAAAAGAAATCGCCAATTTGACCAAAGGCTTAAAAACCTATATACACGGACACAAAGAATCTAAACTGGCTCACCTTCAGAACAAGTGCAGGCCGTGAAAAGCAGCGTCAAAACATTAACAGAAAAAAATGTAACCGTTGTCATTTAGGCGGCAATTCTGATGATATCAATGATAAGCGAGGATAAGATTACCCCAAACCAGAAACGAGGAGCTCTACTTAAGAAGTGAGCCAATATTAATTTTATTTTGTCTCATTACAAATATATGGCACAAGCCCAATTTTGGAATATTAACGAATTCTACACAAACAGTGGACAACAATGAGGCAGTTTAGAAAAACAATAGAAATTAAGCGTCCTTGTTTCATCTTTTTCCCCTGTTTGGTAAGCAATCGTTCGTGTGTGAGTGCAATTAAGGATTAGTTACACTAACAGTGACATCTAAAAATTCTAACGAGTGGGGGTGTAAATTTCTAACTGCTCGATCTTTCACATGATTAGCCCTTTATTAAACGGTTGAGAAAATAAGAACGCGCGAGCTATAATTTACAGTGAAGTGCAAATTAAAATTAACGATAATTTGGCTTGCTATCTCGACCGCTCACAAATGGATTAATTCACTCAGTCATATAACAAACCCAGAGTTTAATATAT
>JAHPZR010026721.1:15000-24780 GCA_019787425.1 Platygyra sinensis
TCATCCATAAGCAATTCATAGAAGAGGTCCATGCACACCTGAACTCGATTGACCCACACGTCCAATTTACCTACGAGGTTGAACAAGAAGGCGCTATCTCTTTTCTGGACACAAAAACCACTAGACGGACCGATGGTTCGATCGTCGTCAGTACAAATACAGACAAGTACCTAGATTTCGACTCGCATCATCATGTTCAACACAACGCGCTGTTGCACGGAATTTGCTAGATCGAGCCACCTCTATTCCGTCCACAGACGAAGAAAAGACCGCCGAGGTTCAGCGTGTCACCGCGACGCTTAAAGCCAACGGCTATCCGGCACGGTTCATTGACAGTTGCAAATCCCGTAAACCACGCGAAAGACAGGGGAACCAGGCAGTCACGCGTAATTTGGTCTTACTTCCTTACGCAAAGGGCGCCTCTGAGAAAATTACGAGTGTTAAACCAACACAGCATCAAAGTGGCGCATAAACTCACCCGCACCGTCGGCTCCTTTTTAAAAAGACCGAAAGATCAACGAAAGAAAGAGGACACAAGGGGCACTGTTTACAAGATCAAGTGCAACGATTGCGATGCAGTCTACATCGGCCAGACGTCACGCGCTTTAAAAACCAGAACCAAAGAACATTCTAAAGCCGCTGCGTGTTTTGACAAAAATTCTCAACTGGCCCAACATTCCCAAAAAACTGGCCACAGCTTTGATTTCAAAAACGTGTCAATTCTTCATGTTTGTCCCCAATGGAACCAGCGGTTGTTTTTGGTGGTACTCCAAGGAAGAGAAGAGGAAGAGAACTCAAGCAACGAGCACGTTGAGTTTCCACGTGTGTACCTCAATCTCAAGAATTTTTAGAACATTTTTTAGCACACGGGTTATGCATATTTGTCACCTACTTGCCTATTTTACCATCGTTAGTCTTATTTGGATACGTAACTGATGAAGGTCACCGATGTGATCGAAACGTTTTACTTTTTAGAAAAACTTTTTAATCAGTGTCAACGATACAATTTCGTTTTTTAAGAGTTAAATATTTGACTTATTGCCGTGGGTTTTGAAATTCATCTTTGTCTAGTCTAATTTGTGCTAAGAAAGAACGAAACACGATGCAGTATCCTTATGGGGTTATGATAAGTCGTAGTAGAGTACCAGCTGATTTAACTAATAAATTAGCCTAAGCTGTGTATTACACTATGATAAAACACGAGTGTTCTCAAATGACCATCGTGTTTTATCACAGTGTAATACACGGCTCAGGCTTCTTCATCTGCTTTAAAATATAGATTTTACTCACCAAAAACAATAAACAAGCTTTTTCTATGTTTTATACTCTGATAAAACATGGGTTTTTGACCAATCAGAGCGTGCGCAGGGTTCTATCTATATTTTAAACTTGCATATAATGCCAGACAGAGGTGAATCAGAGTAATTGCATTGAGCCTGTTTGCGTTATATATACGACAAAATGCAAGAAACTTAATTTCTGTTGTTAAATAGTACAAGGCAGTCGAACCTAGCCTTACGGCCTCTTTCTTTCCATACTGAAGGGCAGTTTTGTCCTTTTTGTGGAGCGCAGTAAAGACGTTGTTATTAAAAAGAAGTTCACTTTGTCCTAGAGTCAGTAACCAGCATCCATATAATATAGGAACTCAGCTCCGGACTGTAATTTGAATTTACATTGTGCTACGTTTCAATTGTTAAGTCTTGTTTGTAAACTACATAGATATATTGATACAATTGAGGTCTTGAGCTACTGTGTGCAAAATGGTCACGTGATACTTGTCAGCGTATTCCTTGTTTTGACAGGTGTCAATTGACCATAACATGGATGTCTCAGAATATCAAAGAGGAACGCTACAAACCGAGGAAACACGTCTCTGTTGACCTGTTAGCTGGAGCATGGCCGCCATCTTGTGCAACGCCGTCGCCGTCGTCGTGCACACGCGCCCACGTGCAATACTGCTAGCCATAATAATCAAATCAAATCAAGGGATTCCGTTATTTTCCTATATGGGTATGGGGCTGCGCTTGGCGGTCTAGCTCCGCTATTAAGGGCAATGAGTGTAATTAGTATATACCACACAAGTGAATAGTACTTTTCGCGCGCGCTGATTGGCCAGCTCGGAGGTGATTAGCCAGTACTATTCACCTCCGAGCACGCGAGAGAAAAACAAAATGGCTTTGCTTTTGTCGCTATTATTGTATAACATATCAAGTTACTCTTTGGGTTGTCCGCTAGTTATTCAAGCTTGTGTTGGTTATACTTTAAGACAATTATTAACCTCAGTTGTCGGTGGACAGTTGGTGATAGTGGTGGATACTCCACTTCGGGTATGAAGTGTTAAATATATCCGAAATGCCGACGAAATAGTACTAACTTCAAACCGTTTCTTTTCTTTTGTACTGACGTTGTGCAACAACTCTTGTATCTTAGGTACCTGGTTTTTGCCTTCAGCCTCTAATATATATGGTGAATATCAATGATCTTTAAAGCTTGTTTTCTGATAGGCAGTTTGTGGCGTGCCGATCGTCTTTTGTGTTCGGCGGTCGGCACCCGCAGCACGCTTGAGGCTGAAGCGTTGAAGGAATTTTCTTTGTTGAGCGAGGATCTGGCCTACGAACAAACACTTTGTCATTTTTATTTTTTTTTCTTTTTTTCATTCATTACGAGTATTCTCACGAGGTCTAAGAGTCCCGCCCGTATGTTGGTTTAGTTTGTTTAACGTTTTCAGGAGTGTTTAAGAAACTTTTTCCAGGCGTCATTTTCATGACTTAATAAGTATCAGGTTTGCATGATAATTGATCTCAACGGCCCAGCATCTCATACATTGGAGAAATAATGCTCCTTTTAGTCGTGGCATTTCTCTGCTCGAGATAGCATGCAATTGTTGAAGAACCGAGATCTCCGCTCGCCTCGGTTTGGTCCTACAAGCCATTAGACCAGACAAAACGTCAGTCGATAAGAAAAGTTAACTGCAGTGGAACCACCACCCCACCCTCCCCCCCTTTCACCTATTACTATGGCCACCATTATTACATTACCGACCACGTTGATTCTGCCCCCACCGTCCCCCCCCCCCTAAAAATTTGATTTTGTCATTGTAAAACCCTTGATTAATACTCCGTTAAGAGGCCAGATTTTTGTGTATTGATGTATGGCCAGATTAACCCGGGTTTACACTTTCTAGCTCTGCGCTTAAGTAGATACTTGTCCGTGATCGGGGATGAATGCAAAATAGTCAGTGGTTGTCTTATCGAATACTGTGCTTTCTTGATATCAAGTCTTGTCGATAGTGGTCTCTGCCTGTAAAATCAAGTACTCCAAAACATGAGATGTTTATGCTTGCACACGACAGAACCAGTCTTCTTTTTTTCCATCTACTCCACCAAGACATATCGTGAGTGTTACGTGCTGTTTGTATATTTGGATCCGTTGCGTGAACAAAGTGCGTGCAGTTCAATTTGCGCGAAGCAACCAATTGTCTCTAATTGGTCCACGTGGAACTCGTCTTCTAAGAGATTTCCACCACTAGTAAGTTGCTTGATTGTATACTGAAAATAGAACATTGTTAAAAAATAAAAAATATAATAAAATGAATATCACTCTGTCACCCGAAAGTGTCCTTTTCAAGATTAAAACACATTTACTAATCTTTACATTCAGAGTTGAAGAATTACCTTTTCAGAGAGTGGGTGTATTTCATCACCGATGTGCACCCAAACTGCCGGAACCACTGTCTTAAAGCAATTATAAACAATACTTCCCGATATGGCATCGACGTCCGAAGTTTAGTTAAGCAACAAGTAAATTGCCCCGCCAGCTGTAACTGTTATTTTTGATCTTTTATGTTAATAAGCTCTCAAAATGACGGGTGTATACGAGACTACCGTATATCTGCGAGGAAACAGCTAGGCAATACCAAAGTTAAAAACCTCCGTCTTATGTGCATGAAGTTTACTTTTTTAGAAAGATTTTCGGGACTTATTTTGGGCGAGTTTCTCTTCTCGCTCGATCATTATCAATGAAATAAAGAGACGGTTGTTGTGTAATACCTGATGGCCTCGTCTATGTTCAGTATTGCCTTCTAGCCATTCTAACCCACCTGCTAAATTCGTCTTTTATCTCGTCCACTTTAGATGGATGACAACAGATGGCGCAGGAAGACTGGGCCGGGTCAAACAACGGCGCAACGTAGGTTTTCGCCACTCTGATCAGGTCTGACAAAGAGACTTGAGATATCTGCTCAACAAAGTTCTGCGAGATGATAAAGACGACAATTATTAAAGTAATTTTAAAGTCAAACGAAGAGAAGAAATAACATTGTAGTAATCTTGCAGCCAGGAAAAGATGACCGTGACTCCTTGTTCAAGTAGAAACCGGTTGTTAAGGAAAGCGTGATTCCTGACCAAAGTGAAACGCTGCAATTTGCTTTTCCATTACTACGAGCTAATCAAGCACAATTTGTGTATGCTTAATGAATGCCCAAACGGGCCGAAAAGAGCTGTATAGTCAGATACTAAACCTCTTATAGTCCAGGACCCTACGTCTCTAAACTGGGAACTTAAACTCTGAAAAATGAAAACCAAAGGGCATTTAACACAACGATTTGGGCCTGACAAGGTATGTGCCTTCTTAATTAACGAGAATAAAAAAAAGAAAATTCAAAGCAACAAAACTCACAGCAACATAGCTGGACAAAGCAGAAATATTATTGGTATCAAATGTCCTTACCAGTGGAAAGACCGTAAGTCAAGTTTAAAACGAACGGGTAATAAAAGATTATTAATCATAACCGTATTACTTTCACCGCTAACCTGTGATCTGCGTGCGATGGCGGAAGACGACGGCTCTTTTTCTCGACTCAATGGAGGTGTTCAAATATCACACTGCTGATGGCAGATTCCAAATCACCCAAGCGTCAAACGCCATTTTGCACTCTGACAGATACCATCCTGAAAAGAAATAACCCACACAAACCTATTATTACTTTATTACTGTGATCACGAGAGCTACGCGACCCTCCTCACTCGCCGCCACTCACTCCTTCTTCAGAAGGCCTGGTGGGCTTGGACTACCTTCCTGTGTTTCTCGATCTCACCGGAAATAAAACACAAACGCTCCATCTTTACCTCGCGACGAGTTAACACTCAGTATCCTAAGGCTTGTGCTCCATCTTATCTAACATAACAACCGTCTGTACTCGAAATGTACACCCAGACAGGGGCTTGAAGGCAGGGGTTTTAAAAGAAGCCCGTATTTTTCAGTCCTGGTTTAGCTATTAATGATGGTGACTGAAAAACTTGTTCAATTGTAACCCATGCAATCACATAATTGTTAACCTTTCTCTACACTTACAACAATCTCACTCACGAGTTTTTCTTGTAAAGCCTTTACCAAATGAGTCCGACTTGATGAGATATAGGTAAAGAAGTCCATTCCCTGGATAAGCCCCGCATTCTAAGGAACAATGTGAAAGAAAACGGTTTTTTACCGGACGGGTTTTTAGGACCGTGGCCTTAATTATCACCAGACTACACTCCGAAAAAACGTCACGCCGGTGCATGCATAGCTAATCAAGTCATGCAAGATAAAACACGTGTAACGGTTGCACGGCGCCGCGGGGGGGGGAGGACCGAGAAACCAGGTTGGAAAGTGTGAAAAACTGCGGTTATGGCAAGCGCGGGAAAAGTCAGGGTAGGTTTATTGCATGTAAGAGGACCCTTTTGTTCACGCTTGTACCATTTTGTTTTTCCAAAGACAGATCCATGTGTATGATACTCCAGGAGTTTTGAGCCTTTGTCTTGTTCATTAAAAGAAGTAACCTGCAAGCATGAAATATGGTCTGCATGGTATCTCTTTTTAATGAACAAAACAAAGGATCAAATCTCCTGAGTATCATCCACATGATCTGTATTGGGAAAACAAAATGTACAAGCGAAAAGGTCTATTATTACCCAGGCAATAACTGTTATTGGGAGTTGAGCCCTGCTGTCAAATATTCCTTTATTTAGACGGCACACAAGCAGGCTTAAGGGGTCAATACAATGTAGATTGACCCTTTCCGACCTCGTTTGCATGTCAAATCGTTGATAATTGCGATTAGAGCTATTGCATGATCATTGCAGAACTTGAACAGCCAGTGCTAAGCGCGGCAAATCACGAGGTACGGAAAAAAACACAGTTGATTTTAAGGACAATGTTTGTTCAAAGGGCCTGTTTCCGTTTACTTTAAAACTCTCTAAGTGAGTTTCTTGTGCGTACGAGATACATACCCGTATCCATAAGACAGTCCTAGTCCTCGTACTTGACGGCCATATTGGGCCTGGAAATAATACAAGACAAATTATTTTAAGAGTATCTCATGCAAAGCGGGAAACTGTCCAACTTGTCGATCTTAAGATATATTATCCCCCATCTGGAAAACAACTCAGTTCAACTTTTTTTAACAACTATATTTATTGAATTTCAGTTGTAGGTGCCCGCCACTTGGTCGGTTTTTCCGGTAGGTTCTTAAGTTTTGTAATTTTACGAGTATGTACCGGTTCATAATGCCATTTGAAAATCTCCAGGAAAAATATTAGAGTGCGACCGTGGTCGTGACACAACACCGAAAAGAAATAGCTCAGCATAAGATTAATTCTGCGGGAAATAAGATTTTGTTAGATCGTTTTGTTTTGTTCCAGATGATTACAATGTTCATGTATGTAACCTTACGGCCCATTTTTACAAGTGGTACCCTACTCCTACTGATATGGTAGCCCCTTAGCCCCGGCGCCCCACCCCCCCCCCCCCCCCCCTCCCATCACCCGTCGTGGTATAGGGTTAACAACAGGGAGGCCCTGGACAACTCACTCCAAGTGGGGTAAAGGCATTCCAAGAACACCATGATGGATTCAAGTCGTACAGGTGATCAAAACTGTCGATAACACGAGATGGTTTGGTAGAAAAAACGACGATTCCACAGAACCAACTACCGGACGATCTTGCCAGGTGAACAGGATTGTTAGTCAGACAAGTCGTGGATTTTCTTAACTGATGGATCGGCAACAAAGTATTTTAAAGTGAGACGATGAATCCTCTTCCAGAAGCGAAGTGGCGATAATGAAAAAATCTTCATTTCCTAATTTTCAGATAACATTGGTAAATGTCACCAAATATACAAATAAATTTTGATAAAAAGAATCTGCAAAGAAAACTAGAACACGTATATTAGGAAGAAGTACAGGATTACAGAGATGTGAAGTGGATTTGACTCCATCGATACTGGTGATTTTGTCAATGTTCTACTTTCTGGTCATTTCTTTCTATTTCACCCATTTTTGGCGTTTCTCCTTCATCTTTTTGGCTGCGATATAATAAAGCAATTTAAACTTAAAATTCTTTCAATCATTGGACTTAGGAATTATGTGTCCAGGATTAATTTTCTTAAACAGTTTAAGGTATCCATTTCCACTATGGGATCGGTGAGGCAAGACCAACAATTCTGGTCTGGCTGGCACAGGGCCTGTCGATCTGTAGTATGCATACACTCTTTTTATTAAGACAAAAAACCCCCCCCTTTTTTATAGAACGTTGAGGTTAAAATTAGCCAAAAATTTAAAGAACGCTTAAGAACCTTCGTCAGGCTAAGGATCGTTAAGAACGTTTTTTTATTTTGCCACTCTGTATCTTGATGACCAGAATGAAGATAAAGGCAACAAAAAATTGTAAATTCACCCTAATACTAAACAGAGAAGTTTTTGTTAACAATAGCAATGGTTTTCTTATTGCATACACCACGGGTCCGGTTTGTAATAATCAGAAGATATTTATATCTGGTTCCAAAATACTTCCACATCATCAAGGTGGGGGGGCGGAAGTTCATCAGGTGATACAAAGTATACAATGTAAATTTAGAACATCCTTACAGAACGTTTTCAGCCTTAAGATCGCAAAAACTATTAATAGCCTATGTACAGCTTCAGGCAAAATTAGGACGTCATCTATAGGAAAAAAAGGTTTATTCGGAGACAGAATCTTCTTCAATCACTGTCAGTAATACGTAAGATCACTTAAGTTGGCAAGCCCAATAGGTGCAAAATTCAAGAACAAAATTGGCCTCAACGTTCAACGAATATGGTCTATCAAGGTCTTAGTCAGCAGTTCAATCAAGCTAAAAAATCAACTTCAACGTTCGAAAGCAATTTTCTCTCAAGAGGTCAATGACATTTTCTGAAATCAAGCCTCAACAAAATAACGTCGTTCACTTTCAAGAAATTACCTTTTTCAAAGGACAAGAAATATTGTGACTCAAGTGTTCAAGAGTGTTCACTTTGCGTTACATTCAGTGCGAAACAATTTATTGTCAATTTCACGCTTCGTTTCATATCCACCACCAAATTCCCGTATCACAGGTTTCAACCACGTTGAGCCTTTCAAGAGTCAAGAGCCGAGTGAATGCTTCATACAACTCCAAATACTTTGTCCAACGAACCATCAGAGACCAAGCGCTCGGTCAACTTAAAGGTAGGTAAACAGATCCTTTGTCGTATACTGTTCATGGAATTATCCTATCTGACCCGATTATTTAATCTTCGGGCTTGCGAAGCTTGTATTGAACACAAAACAATAACAAACAGGATAAATTGTAAACACTATAAGCATTTAATCCGCTAAATTACTTACGTATATGATTTAGAAGATTGCTAAAATCGTTGAGTATCAATGCTTGTATCCTTAAAAGTTCAACTGCTTATTGTTTCAGACTGTGTTTGCCTCTATCCTCAGAAGTTCCTTAGCACGATTCTTTGATTTTTTCCGCAACAACGTGAGTTGTGTTCGTCTCGGGCATCATAGATATATAATGTCGTGACCGACTACTGTCAGCCACTTTCCAAAGGAAAACCGTGTAAACAATTGACTATTCTTTGAGTTCTTGGTCCAAACTTTCTTCATCAAAGCAGCATTCGTTAGACGGTGTTGTTCAACGCAGCGACTGATCACCGGCGGGATGGGTGTCCCGAAAACTCAGAACCCCCCCGCACCCCATAAATTGTTTTTTTTTTTCCAAGTGTGACCATGGGCCGAACGTGTTACTTCTCATGGCAGAGGCGTAGGAGAGGAAGAAACGCAGCCCGCGGTCTGATAAGAGATTTCCTTAGTTTGCAGATCGCATGAAAAGTAATGGGCAGACTCCAATGAGCATTGGGCGCTAGATCATTTTTTTTTGTGTTGTATATTGACTTTATAAGTACTCAAAACCAATTTTGTATCAAATGTATTTAGACGCAGAAGCTATTCATAGACATATTCAAGCCAATGTTTAGGGTTCAAAGCAGCGCGATTCGTGGTGCGTGACGTTTTCTATCTCTGCGGATTGTATGTTGCAACAAGCCTGAAAGACATCTAGTAGGAGCCTCTCATAAAAGCTGGTAAGAACTCCTTATTGAACGAAACTCCTAAACCGAAAATTGTACCGGAAAAACCGCCTGTCTGGTCGCGCGTGGTTTTCATGATCTTTTTATTCCCTCCTGTGTAGTAGGTACAAGTACACTGGAAAACAAAATTTAAATAATAAACAGTTGATTGCTTCAAAATATCCGCTGATTTGTTTTTTTTTTTTTCGCCTAAACAGCTAAAGGTGGCCGCAAAAAGCTTCCCACTACGGGACCCTTCTGGAAAGCTGTAACACACCAAGCTCAAGAGATACTACACACGCTTTTTACACATCGCTAAAACGGTCTTCACAAGGTATGACGAGCACCCCCATCCTTTTGTATGTGGGAGATCTCCACACTCCGGCTA
>JAHPZR010026722.1:0-18557 GCA_019787425.1 Platygyra sinensis
TCGATAAGTTTCCTCATTTGTCTTCTAGAGGACATTTTTGAATTTTCAAGTTTATGCGTTTTGCGTGACATTAAATGGCTCGTCCGAGAAGGATCACGGGTAGGTCCCAAAAGAGCTAGTTATCGCTATTCGTTGTGGAAGCAGTTCTTTGCACTAGAATGTTTTTCAGAACTCTAGAGTATATAATTTTTCGTTTCAGTGGCAAAACTCTATGACAGATGTTTCTGTTGGTTTCCGGCCGCCATTGTGGTGCCCCTCGGAAGGGCACCAACATGGCGTCTCTATACAAATGCTCTATAAATTATTTGGTGAAGAAACTGTTTTACCGAATAAACGCGGCACATTGTGCCATAAACCGCACAGACCTAAAGTCTCGGGCCGATGTTTTTTTGTTTTTATCAATTATCTATCATATACCTGATTTCTTGACTTAATTTATTGACTGGTTACGATTTTTTATTTTCGATGCAACACCACCTAATAGGCGCGCAATTACTTTCAACGCCAGGCCTAATTGCAGGTAGAATTAAAACATCACGATATCGTTTAACTTGGGGACACGTGCGCGCCTCAGAAGAATGAGAAAAATACATACGATAGTCAAGTAGTAGTACACTTTACCATTAGTAGTACAAGCAACTTTAGGACGATTAGGCGAGGAAGAGCAAGACAGAAGTCCAAGGAGCCCCAGACGATCGACTCTCGGTACCTCCTCGCTAGTCGATAACGAGGATACCCAATAATACCATAACTGCCTCGTTTAGACCACACTGAAATGTCCACATCATTCACTCGATTTATAACTTTAAGAATTTAATACCGCACTTCCCGCATTCGCCCTAGTCGAATACAGCCGAGAGTGAAAAACATTTGTATATACGGTCACTAGTACGTGACGTTTTTCTATTTTGTGAGAAAATAAAACCCAAAATCCAGAGAAAATTTTTGCCGTTCGCTGTAAACGTCTTTTAATTGATAAACATCTCTAGGTCAGTGGACAGAAGTGATCTCTAGTCCCATTTCATTCTCTGAAGATCTATTGTGGGAAAGTATAAAGACTGACCTTCTCGACTGTGCTGTTATTCTCCGATTACAAAAGCATTACTCTCTACCATCACAATAGTCCACGTTATGCCGGAGAAACTTTGATAATGCAACAATCATTTTAGATTTGTGTTTGAAGAAAATTCGCTCAAGGAAATCACACGATTACCGTGACGTCATCATTTTCTAAAAGCTTCATTTTCAAACATGTTTTCTGTCCACCTTAAAACGAGAAGCCGTGTGTTTCAAATTCCTCCGGTTAGAAGAGCGTTTACGAAAAACTCCGTTTATTTCGTAACAGATTAGTGTGGGCGGTAGGTCAACACCGTACTAACCTAGTGTGGACATGACCCTATACTACATGTTGTAAGTCATCAGGTGTCTCCCCACATTGTCTCACCTTATCAACTGTAATCATTCTCATGTTCTATTCTAGTCTCAGTGTAATAAACAATAGCTCACCACACCTTCCCCACCTCCATCCCATACACTACCTCTGTGCTTTATATATGTTAAATTCTTCCCGAATGTTTTGGCCAGGCTTGGTTTTTCTTTTACCGCTCATTTAATCCCCAGTGGCAATTGACAACATGAAACTGTAATGGATTTCCTTCGAGACACTTCACATGCAATATTGATTTAAAAATTGATCAAAGTTCATAGTGGAAAAGATTACAGATCCTCAAACTTCGAAGCGACGGTTTTTAATTTCAATCTACCCTAGACATTGTGAGAACTTCAAAACTAAGATATGTATAAATATTTTAGCAACTGAAGTTTAGTATGCCAATAGCTGAGCAGATGGAGTGGATACAATACACCACCTCTAACGAAAAAAGACTGATTCCGCCAATCGGGAATAAGGAACTAAATCAAACTAATTGTTTATAACCCTATAGAAAAGCCGAATGTGAGGCGATCTATTTTAAATCACGAACTGCCAGACCGTTGCCATTTGTGTACACGTAACAGCGAAAAATGGCGCAACTTCAGATAATATCTTTCCAGTTAAAACGACCTTCAAAAGCCGCCTGCCTTGACTTTAAACGATGTTCATTAACTCATAAATAAAACACTCTTGTAAACCGTGCTAACACAATGAGCACATAGCTAGCAATTGTCTTAATCAATAATTGATTCTGTTCATTGAACACAGATCCCCTCCTTTTGTCTCTTTTGTTGTGGGATAAACGTGCTACGTTTGTTTCAAGGCCATGATCTTATTGTCAAACTGATGCCCTAAGGTATTAGCCAATGGTAATGCGTTTGCGTGCAGCAATAATCATTTAAATTTACATTGCGGTGTGGAGCAAACGAAAGTTCTGCACAAGGACTATTAGATGTAACTGCGTTCAAACCAAAACAAACATTCCTCCTTATCGGCGGTTTTAAAGAAGCCCGGATAGAGAGTGATTCAATTTGAGTTTTCAGCGAGGTTATCAAAAATAACGCTCTGTTTCAAATGGCGCAAGGAAAAGAAAAAGAAATCAGTAATAAAGATGGCGGAGAAATTGGCATCAAAACAATGTTCAGACGCTGAGGACCTGAGACGAAGACAGCATCGCGCAGATCAACACCAAAGACTCCTATTATCCATGCTTACATCACCGTCATAGCCTGGCTTCTTGGAAAGACTGATGTAAGCATATTATGGATCTTATTTCTGCTTGCTTGGATCTTTTTCTGGTGGAAAAACACCGCTACAAAAGTAACTGATCTCGCTGCAAAGCAAGCTGGAGATTGATAAGAGCGAGAAAAAGCACTGTCGAATGCCGAAACAGCAGAATGGTTAAACTTCATGATCAACCGATGGTAAGTGTGAGAAGAAATGAATTGCATTTATCTCGCCGTCATGCTTCTTTTTCTTTAATAGGCGCAGCAGCAAGTTACCGGTTTTAAGGTCGCTCGTTTCCTAAGACTGACTGATTACCATAGAGAGTGAATCTCATTGCTTCCATTACTATGTGAGAAAGTTCAAGGATAAATGCAATGAATTTCTTAAAACAGTCTAAACAATCTTATTGTTTTCTATTCAGCGGGAACGAATGATAAAAATATTTTGTGACTCTTCAGAAAAGAAAGTTTTATTGGTCTCCAAGAGCTTTCTGTCTCAGTGCTTGCTGGGTGAAATAGATTTCTATGACTTTCCAACAAAGTATGCTCTGCGAGCAGTTTGTTTGTTTATCGCAGGGTGACATAACTCGGCGGCCAACAATAAAAAGAGAAATTATTAGGTTCAATCTTTAGAATTCTTTGAAATGGATTTTGTATATAGGAACATTTATCCTGGTAAGTTATATCTAAAATAATTTCACCTGCAATGATTAACACGAATGGCGTCCCTCAACTTTAATGAACCAATTCTACCAGAAACGTTTTTCCATTGTTTGTTTTTGGAGTGTGAAATTTCTTTCCATAGACAACGCACAATCATTTAGTTGTTATTCACCACAGCAAGTGTGTTTAATACAAAGACAAATCGAGGGCTACTTCTTCGCGGAAAGGATTGGCAGTTCTAGATTTTTTGAGGCAAAGCATTTCTTAATATGCAAGTCACGTGACTCGTTTTAAAGTTGTTGATAAATTTAAGTTCAAAGTTACTTCAAGTTTTGGTCTTGCTTCCTTTTTTCACAATCCTATCTTTGACGGAGAAACGTACTTCAGCAGTCGCATTTTCAGGAAATAATCATGCAAGACCTTGATATTTTATGATGATCTACTGTGATTACGTTAAGCCGTAAACCGTATAATTTAGGCATCTTTATTTGAGTCCTATTCACGAATTTAACCCAGGTAAAGTGTCGAAGTCATATATCTTCTTGTTATTTACCTGTGTTGGTTAATTTCATCTCTCGTGCTCCACAAAAATTACTTTCCACGCAAATCTCAATAGGGTCTCACTTCAAAAAAACATAATAAATTATTTACCGGGAAGTAATAGTGCCGCCAGACGTAATTGATTTCCTTCATCACAGGTCTAGTTTGAGAATGATTTGTTCTTTTAGATTTTAATGAAGCGAATTTGATTGATTCAAAGCTTTCTGTTGAAGTGCGAAGACTTTGCATAGAAAACTTCGAGGTGCAAAGGTTTTGTGTGGAAGTGCAAAAGAACCATTAATATTGTAAGAGTAAATAGTTTAGGATAAAAGACATTGAATCTGTTTCCTCTTACAGGCAGGTAATTCAAGTATCTCTCACCAATCAACGGGTTTTTAATTATTTTGTTACTTAATTCGTATGTAAAACTTTACTTTAAAACTCTTTGGGTCGCACTGAGAAGAAAGCAATTTTGTCTACTCTCACACACTGGTATTCCACAGCCACCGCGCAAACTGGAATCTGGGCATAGTTAAAAGCGTCAACTTTAACTTGGTATTCTTGGGGCATCGCAGTTGGAGCGCTTCACTTTAAGTAACCGTACGTTTTCTTTTTAGGTTTGTCTTTAGCGATAGATCGCTACTCAGCTGCATCAAGAGAAACCTGGAACCTATACTTGAGTCACACAAGCCGTCATACGTCGGTAAGGGTCCTATGCTGGGGTTGTTTGTGCGCATGCTTATTGTTCTTTGCTGAAGTTCAATGTCACGCGATAAGAAACTTCGTCCACGCGCGCTAAGGTAAAAAACTTGTCAATTAACGCACTGTAGTAATTTTGCGTGCTTGTACTTAACGATCTCAGACGTTTGGTGATCCTGTTTCTCTATTGAGTGATAATTTTTGTACTTATTCCGTACATTCAAGTACTGATTGGTCCATTGTGACAATAACGTGGTTTGCAGCTGAGTTTGCAAATGCCTTTCTTAACGATTAAACCAACTTAAAAGGACATCACTGGCTAGAACTTTTTTCAGAAGCTTTGCCTCCAACGATTCATTTATAATCTTTTCTCAAGTAATAGCAGTAGTCATATTAAACAACGAGCGTCAGGTTCTCATCATGAAAATCAGCTATTCCCTGCACATCTTGCCTCTAAAGCCACATTTTCTGCCTTTCTGACACCATGCACCAGCCTAATTTTCATGCAACAGGAGAAAAACAAAGATCACCAACCGATCTGAGCGTCAGAAGATATGTGCGATCGTCCGTTCAAATCAAGTCTGCACCAGTTTTCTTCTTTTACTTCCTTTGGGTCCCTATCACGTGTACAAACGAACAAATTTTGCTATTCCTGTCTATTCAGGTTCTATAGAGATTTGCGACTTCACATTAGGCAACAGAACACCATACTTCAAATACGTGACAGCGTACGACAATGAAGACGACAACCGAAAAATAAAAGCTACAGAAGTAAACTTCAACCACCCTCCAGATGATCTGATGACTAGAGGTAAATATCAAGCAGTTATTCACCTGGACGCCGGTCTGACATCGCCAGAGGCCAGATTTGTTATCCGAATCAGACTTGGTAACAAGGGGTATGGATTGTAGTACTATTCCTATTTAATATCATAAAAGCCTAGTACTTCCGTCAGTCTTGCCTGCACTATTTGAAATCCAGTTTTATCAGCGGTTTCGGTATAGCACTGATTTGAAAAAGCGGCTATATTTGGGATATCTTCGACAGACAGTTCAACAGGAATCACTTGTGTCTTCCATATATCGTTTGTTTTATTTGACCATCCACCCAAATCGCTTCTTTTTTCCTCTTCAAATTCCAAAAAACTGTGTTCTAGATTGCTAAGGAAACCGAAACTTTTTCATTTCCTAGATCTCTCTAAGACTAAAACGCTCTGCCACTAAAACTAAGATAAGCAGTCTGAAGGATTTTAAACCAGCTCTTAGAGCGCATGTTCCATCTTTTTAATAAATTAATTTACTCATTTTTTCCCTTAGCTTTTATGACCAACCATTGCCAACTCTCAGAGTAGTTTTCGAGTTTTTTTTCGATGATGAAAATGAGCAGAGCATCATAATCCATCATGTTCTGTTTGTTTGACGAAATACATCAAACACGAAAGACCGTGTTTTACCACCTTTCCGAACACCTCGAAGACTCCTCGAAGAGTCCCCGTAGTTCGTCGCGAAAATACTTCGTTACTCGTCGTATTTTCAACTCTCAACTCTCAACGTTACGGTCATGATTTCCTATGTTTGAACTGATGACCTACTGACCCCATTTTGTTATTCTGCAGATTTCTCGGTACATACACAGACGTTGCAATAGAAGATCTTCACATCCATGGCAAAATTCAGCTGGTGCTGTTGTTCAATCGAAACATTCCATTTCCTCACCTGGCAGCAGTGTCCTTATGTTTCACCGAGGAGTAAGAACAATTTATGACAGTAACTTATAATATTAGAGCACATGGTTGGACATGAACTATGAACTATAGGCTATATTACTCCAAGAATATAAAAAGTGCTGTTTTCCTCCTGAATATTGCTACATAACATGATATAGCCTTAAAATGACAAACTTGCAATCTCGACAAACGATAGAAAAATAATAACAATGATTATTATATCTCTAAGTTAGTACGCGCGCTGTGATTGGTCAATTTAGCGGGCCGTCTCTCCTGCACGGCCCGCTAAAATTAGAGGGTTTTTTTGTTGCTAAACTGTTGTGTGTTTTATCAAAAAACTTATATAGCAAGTAAAAGTTTAAAAGTTTCCTTTTACTCTTAATTGTGTACTAAAGCGTGCTAACGACTTAAAAACGAATTGACTCGTTTGATTTCGAACTGCTTCAGAAATTTGAAGCCGTTCCCGATAAATGGAAATCGTCTCGAACCCGTTTGACACTCAACAGAGATATGATAAATATCTTACTAACCTCGTCTTCTCGGTCCGTACTGTAAGTTACGGATCGTCGTTTTTCCCCTACGATTTGGAAAAACCTCGGTCCGTAACTTACGGTACGGACCTCGAAACTCGGTTAGTAAGAGGTATTTAATGAACCCCTGTTTTAACGTTTGTTTTAGACCACAAGTATCGTTCGACATTCGTTTCCTAAAGGCAGTACAGCTAATGGAGGTTCCTCTACTGAGACAATGGATAACACAAATGGTCCATGATTCCCTCAAATTAGGTAATATAACTCTGCATTTTTATTGCTTTCAATGTTACGATATTTCCATGATCCATGACTGGCACCGGTCAAAAGCTTAACGACAAAGGCGTGGTCAGCCTACATGACCTCTACAAATCCTTTTGATTTTTTGTTACATTTGTAATTAACAGGAAATGATCAAGGTAATCTTCACTTGATCTTCTCTTGTGATTAATTTATAGCATAAGAAATGTGACAATGCTTATGAGTCGATAAGCGTGTTACATTAAGTTGATAAGCGTGTTAACGTCAGTTGATAAGTGTAAGACATTGTATCTCAGCTAAAATATAAGTTATTCTTACCTTCAGCTCTGGTAGACCCTGGTCACGTAACAATTCCTTTTTGTGACGATCCTGAAGTTGTAGGAAGAGGAGCGGCGTATGGTGAGTCATCTGAAAAATTAAATTAGCACTTGTTGCAATAAATTGCTACTTTTAAGGAAGAGCACTAAAAACCTTTGCTGTGAAGGGGCTGAGAATAGAGTGAAGGCGCCGAGGGATTTCTTGTAAGTCTCTTGCGGGCTTCCTATCTTCGTCTTTTCTCGGCCATAAAGGAGCTGGAATTCGTTTAAACCAATTATTTTGGTCTTGGAATGAAATGTCTACGTTATAAGCGGTTACAGTTATGAAGAATGCCAGAAACGTTAACATACAAAAGTGATTCTTTAGCTTTGAGAAGGGAACACCAACAATCTGACCGCTTTATTCAATATTCTGTTGACCCAAAGTAAAGTTAAATCCCGTATGCATGTAATACATAGATTTAGCCAAGCCTAAAAGCGGAGCTCTAGAAAAAAAAAAACTAATCATCTCTGACTCCGCCTCAGCACAATAACCTTTAATGAAATTCCACAATAAGCATTTCACCAAACTGAATGAATTGAAAAACAACAACAACGAAAAAGCGTCTGAAAATTTTTGTTTGTATTTCGTTTATTAGCATGTGGAGTGCTTACGTTGACCATCAGTGGAGGATCTCACGGGAAATTAACAGGTGAGAAATCTGTGCAGTTTTGTATCCCCAATAAGGGGACCGAAAGACCCATCAACATGTACTTTCTCCGTACAATATCAATACATTGTCGACCAAACTGGTAATTAGAGTAAAACTAATCATATCAAGTAATGAAGAGCTCAAAACTGGCCTATGCGCGTTTTCTTTTGAATTCGCTGACTACGCGAAGCCTGGGAAGGGGAACCGACGGCATGCAATTTTCCGATGTCATTGTACTTGACATAATGTCCAGGTTGGTAGGAAATAGTGACTTCACGTAAGACCAAATTCAAAGAAAAACAAACACACTAAAAAAGTGAGACTAAATCTCTAAAATAATTATCTGATCTCTCCGCATAATTATATAAACATTACCTTCACCTTTATATCGTAACTTTCGGGTGGTTTGGAACCACTTTTGCATGACTTGTGTCTGTGGCAGATGACCCATACTGGTGCTCTGTGAAGATTGACGGTCAAAAGCGATACACCAGGGAGGTAATGGGGGATGATCCTTGGACTGATCACGTGTCTCTTCTGGTGTACAACTTACATGCCGACAAGGTGAAGTATATATCATTTTTCATACGGGGCTGTACATGGTAGGACACAGAATTTCTATTTCCATGATTTCTCATTTAACTTGAGTAAAACAATCTACTTATTGGCCAGAGTTAGTAAGTTTAATTACCCATCTTCAACATGCTACGGTCAGCTATAGAGAACGTTTGGATGCGTGAAATGTTGGAACTAATTGAAAAAGTATCGGGGAAAAGCTAAACTTCACAAATCACCGTTACGTTAAGCCGGTTAAAGAAGTCAAAACAATGTTCCAATTTTTGACTTTTGAGGTGACATTATATCAGCCATCCTTAGATAACAAAATTTTGCCTGGTTCAGCTAATACTGCAAGTACTGCTTATTCGCTTGAAATTGTCTCGGAGCACGCGCTTACACAAATGACAAATGCTGTCAATTGTTCACTAGATAATAAACAACAAAGAATGATCGGCCACAAACCAATGTTATGTTGTGATAATCAGGAACCACTGGCGCCTGATCGTACTATCAACGACATGCCATCTTCGATCATCACAACAACACTGGTCAGTGTATTAAAGTGAAGTACTTTCTTTAGATGTTCAGTTTACTTTTAGCCAATGAATCCACTCTTCTCCGTGCTGTCATTAATCTCCCACGAAAAAGACGCCTGTTATTTATAACATTGGTTAGGTTGCTACCACCTGATTGGCCGAAAAGACACAATCCTCATTTTGATTGGTTAATCAACTCATCGTGCTGTAACAGTCGTTTTCTACTTACTGTAGAGGATTACTCTCCAAGCATAAATTCGAAAGCAACAGCACATGCTCAGCCACAGTGTACTTGGTGCCGAGTTTTCGTCTTCCTTTGAGTTTGATTACAAGCTGAAAACAATTGACAGCATTTGTCATTTGTGTAAGCGCGTGCTCCGAGACAATTTCAAGCGAATAAGCAGTACTTGCAGTATTAGCTGAACCAGGCAAAATTTTGTTATCTAAGGATGGCTGATATAATGTCACCTCAAAAGTCAAAAATTGGAACATTGTTTTGACTTCTTTAACCGGCTTAACGTAACGGTGATTTGTGAAGTTTAGCTTTTCCCCGATACTTTTTCAATTAGTTCCAACATTTCACGCATCCAAACGTTCTCTATAGCTGACCGTAGCATGTTGAAGATGGGTAATTAAACTTACTAACTCTGGCCAATAAGTAGATTGTTTTACTCAAGTTAAATGAGAAATCATGGAAATAGAAATTCTGTGTCCTACCATGTACAGCCCCGTATGAAAAATGATATATACTTCACCTTGTCGGCATGTAAGTTGTACACCAGAAGAGACACGTGATCAGTCCAAGGATCATCCCCCATTACCTCCCTGGTGTATCGCTTTTGACCGTCAATCTTCACAGAGCACCAGTATGGGTCATCTGCCACAGACACAAGTCATGCAAAAGTGGTTCCAAACCACCCGAAAGTTACGATATAAAGGTGAAGGTAATGTTTATATAATTATGCGGAGAGATCAGATAATTATTTTAGAGATTTAGTCTCACTTTTTTAGTGTGTTTGTTTTTCTTTGAATTTGGTCTTACGTGAAGTCACTATTTCCTACCAACCTGGACATTATGTCAAGTACAATGACATCGGAAAATTGCATGCCGTCGGTTCCCCTTCCCAGGCTTCGCGTAGTCAGCGAATTCAAAAGAAAACGCGCATAGGCCAGTTTTGAGCTCTTCATTACTTGATATGATTAGTTTTACTCTAATTACCAGTTTGGTCGACAATGTATTGATATTGTACGGAGAAAGTACATGTTGATGGTCTTTCGGTCCCCTTATTGGGGATACAAAACTGCACAGATTTCTCACCTGTTAATTTCCCGTGAGATCCTCCACTGATGGTCAACGTAAGCACTCCACATGCTAATAAACGAAATACAAACAAAAATTTTCAGACGCTTTTTCGTTGTTGTTGTTTTTCAATTCATTCAGTTTGGTGAAATGCTTATTGTGGAATTTCATTAAAGGTTATTGTGCTGAGGCGGAGTCAGAGATGATTAGTTTTTTTTTTTCTAGAGCTCCGCTTTTAGGCTTGGCTAAATCTATGTATTACATGCATACGGGATTTAACTTTACTTTGGGTCAACAGAATATTGAATAAAGCGGTCAGATTGTTGGTGTTCCCTTCTCAAAGCTAAAGAATCACTTTTGTATGTTAACGTTTCTGGCATTCTTCATAACTGTAACCGCTTATAACGTAGACATTTCATTCCAAGACCAAAATAATTGGTTTAAACGAATTCCAGCTCCTTTATGGCCGAGAAAAGACGAAGATAGGAAGCCCGCAAGAGACTTACAAGAAATCCCTCGGCGCCTTCACTCTATTCTCAGCCCCTTCACAGCAAAGGTTTTTAGTGCTCTTCCTTAAAAGTAGCAATTTATTGCAACAAGTGCTAATTTAATTTTTCAGATGACTCACCATACGCCGCTCCTCTTCCTACAACTTCAGGATCGTCACAAAAAGGAATTGTTACGTGACCAGGGTCTACCAGAGCTGAAGGTAAGAATAACTTATATTTTAGCTGAGATACAATGTCTTACACTTATCAACTGACGTTAACACGCTTATCAACTTAATGTAACACGCTTATCGACTCATAAGCATTGTCACATTTCTTATGCTATAAATTAATCACAAGAGAAGATCAAGTGAAGATTACCTTGATCATTTCCTGTTAATTACAAATGTAACAAAAAATCAAAAGGATTTGTAGAGGTCATGTAGGCTGACCACGCCTTTGTCGTTAAGCTTTTGACCGGTGCCAGTCATGGATCATGGAAATATCGTAACATTGAAAGCAATAAAAATGCAGAGTTATATTACCTAATTTGAGGGAATCATGGACCATTTGTGTTATCCATTGTCTCAGTAGAGGAACCTCCATTAGCTGTACTGCCTTTAGGAAACGAATGTCGAACGATACTTGTGGTCTAAAACAAACGTTAAAACAGGGGTTCATTAAATACCTCTTACTAACCGAGTTTCGAGGTCCGTACCGTAAGTTACGGACCGAGGTTTTTCCAAATCGTAGGGGAAAAACGACGATCCGTAACTTACAGTACGGACCGAGAAGACGAGGTTAGTAAGATATTTATCATATCTCTGTTGAGTGTCAAACGGGTTCGAGACGATTTCCATTTATCGGGAACGGCTTCAAATTTCTGAAGCAGTTCGAAATCAAACGAGTCAATTCGTTTTTAAGTCGTTAGCACGCTTTAGTACACAATTAAGAGTAAAAGGAAACTTTTAAACTTTTACTTGCTATATAAGTTTTTTGATAAAACACACAACAGTTTAGCAACAAAAAAACCCTCTAATTTTAGCGGGCCGTGCAGGAGAGACGGCCCGCTAAATTGACCAATCACAGCGCGCGTACTAACTTAGAGATATAATAATCATTGTTATTATTTTTCTATCGTTTGTCGAGATTGCAAGTTGTCATTTAAGGCTATATCATGTTATGTAGCAATATTTCAGGAGGAAAACAGCACTTTTTATATTCTTGGAGTAATATAGCCTATAGTTCATAGTTCATGTCCAACCATGTGCTCTAATATTATAAGTTACTGTCATAAATTGTTCTTACTCCTCGGTGAAACATAAGGACACTGCTGCCAGGTGAGGAAATGGAATGTTTCGATTGAACAACAGCACCAGCTGAATTTTGCCATGGATGTGAAGATCTTCTATTGCAACGTCTGTGTATGTACCGAGAAATCTGCAGAATAACAAAAATGGGGTCAGTAGGTCCATCAGTTCAAACATAGGAAATCATGACCGTAACGTTGAGAGTTGAGAGTTGAAAATACGACGAGTAACGAAGTATTTTCGCGACGAACTACGGGGACTCTTCGAGGAGTCTTCGAGGTGTTCGGAAAGGTGGTAAAACACGGTCTTTCGTGTTTGATGTATTTCGTCAAACAAACAGAACATGATGGATTATGATGCTCTGCTCATTTTCATCATCGAAAAAAACTCGAAAACTACTCTGAGAGTTGGCAATGGTTGGTCATAAAAGCTAAGGGAAAAATGAGTAAATTAATTTATTAAAAAGATGGAACATGCGCTCTAAGAGCTGGTTTAAAATCCTTCAGACTGCTTATCTTAGTTTTAGTGGCAGAGCGTTTTAGTCTTAGAGAGATCTAGGAATGAAAAAGTTTCGGTTTCCTTAGCAATCTAGAACACAGTTTTTGGAATTTGAAGAGGAAAAAAGAAGCGATTTGGGTGGATGGTCAAATAAAAACAAACGATATATGGAAGACACAAGTGATTCCTGTTGAACTGTCTGTCGAAGATATCCCAAATATAGCCGCTTTTTCAAATCAGTGCTATACCGAAACCGCTGATAAAACTGGATTTCAATAGTGCAGGCAAGACTGACGGAGTACTAGGCTTTTATGATATTAAATAGGAATAGTACTACAATCCATACCCCTTGTTACCAAGTCTGATTCGGATAACAAATCTGGCCTCTGGCGATGTCAGACCGGCGTCCAGGTGAATAACTGCTTGATATTTACCTCTAGTCATCAGATCATCTGGAGGGTGGTTGAAGTTTACTTCTGTAGCTTTTATTTTTCGGTTGTCGTCTTCATTGTCGTACGCTGTCACGTATTTGAAGTATGGTGTTCTGTTGCCTAATGTGAAGTCGCAAATCTCTATAGAACCTGAATAGACAGGAATAGCAAAATTTGTTCGTTTGTACACGTGATAGGGACCCAAAGGAAGTAAAAGAAGAAAACTGGTGCAGACTTGATTTGAACGGACGATCGCACATATCTTCTGACGCTCAGATCGGTTGGTGATCTTTGTTTTTCTCCTGTTGCAATGAAAATTAGGCTGGTGCATGGTGTCAGAAAGGCAGACAAAATGTGGCTTTAGAGGCAAGATGTGCAGGGAATAGCTGATTTTCATGATGAGAACCTGACGCTCGTTGTTTAATATGACTACTGCTATTACTTGAGAAAAGATTATAAATGAATCGTTGGAGGCAAAGCTTCTGAAAAAAGTTCTAGCCAGTGATGTCCTTTTAAGTTGGTTTAATCGTTAAGAAAGGCATTTGCAAACTCAGCTGCAAACCACGTTATTGTCACAATGGACCAATCAGTACTTGAATGTACGGAATAAGTACAAAATTATCACTCAATAGAGAAACAGGATCACCAAACGTCTGAGATCGTTAAGTACAAGCACGCAAAATTACTACAGTGCGTTAATTGACAAGTTTTTTACCTTAGCGCGCGTGGACGAAGTTTCTTATCGCGTGACATTGAACTTCAGCAAAGAACAATAAGCATGCGCACAAACAACCCCAGCATAGGACCCTTACCGACGTATGACGGCTTGTGTGACTCAAGTATAGGTTCCAGGTTTCTCTTGATGCAGCTGAGTAGCGATCTATCGCTAAAGACAAACCTAAAAAGAAAACGTACGGTTACTTAAAGTGAAGCGCTCCAACTGCGATGCCCCAAGAATACCAAGTTAAAGTTGACGCTTTAACTATGCCCAGATTCCAGTTTGCGCGGTGGCTGTGGAATACCAGTGTGTGAGAGTAGACAAAATTGCTTTCTTCTCAGTGCGACCCAAAGAGTTTTAAAGTAAAGTTTTACATACGAATTAAGTAACAAAATAATTAAAAACCCGTTGATTGGTGAGAGATACTTGAATTACCTGCCTGTAAGAGGAAACAGATTCAATGTCTTTTATCCTAAACTATTTACTCTTACAATATTAATGGTTCTTTTGCACTTCCACACAAAACCTTTGCACCTCGAAGTTTTCTATGCAAAGTCTTCGCACTTCAACAGAAAGCTTTGAAATCAATCAAATTCGCTTCATTAAAATCTAAAAGAACAAATCATTCTCAAACTAGACCTGTGATGAAGGAAATCAATTACGTCTGGCGGCACTATTACTTCCCGGTAAATAATTTATTATGTTTTTTTGAAGATGAGACCCTATTGAGATTTGCGTGGAAAGTATTTTTTGTGGAGCAACGAGAGATGAAATTAACCAACACAGGTAAATAACAAGAAGATATATGACTTCGACACTTTACCTGGGTTTAAATTCGTGAATAGGACTCAAATAAAGATGCCTAAATTATACGGTTTACGCTTAACGTACATCACAGTAGTATCATCCATAAAATATCAAGGTCTTGCATGATTATTTCCTGAAAATGCGACTGCTGAAGTACGTTTCTCCGGTACAAAAGATAGGATTTGTGAAAAAAAGGAAAGCGCAAGACCAAAACTCGAAGTAAACTTTGAACTTAAATTTATCAACAACTTTAAAACGAGTCACGTGACTTGCATATTAAGAAATGCTTTGCCTCAAAAAAATCTAGAACTGCCAATCCTTCCGCGAAGAAGTAGCCCTCGATTTGTCTTTGTATTAAACACACTTGCTGTGGTGAATAACAACTAAATGATTGTGCGTTGTCTATGGAAAGAAATTTCACACTCCAAAAAACAAACAATGGAAAAACGTTTCTGGTAGAATTGGTTCATTAAAGTTTGAGGGACGCCATTCGTGTTAATCATTGCAGGTGAAATTATTTTAGATATAACTTTACCAGGATAAATGTTCCTATATACAAAATCCATTTCACAGAATTCTGAAGATTGAACCTAATAATTTTCTCTTTTTATTGTTGGCCGCCGAGTTATGTCACCCTGCGATAAACAAACAAACTGCTCGCAGAGCATACTTTGTTGGAAAGTCATAGAAATCTATTTCACCCAGCAAGCACTGAGACAGAAAGCTCTTGGAGAACCAATAAAACTTTCTTTTCTGAAGAGTCACAAAATATTTTTATCATTCGTTCCCGCTGAATAGTAAACAATAAGATTGTTTAGACTGTTTTTAAGAAATTCATTGCATTTATCCTTGAACTTTCTCACATAGTAATGGAAGCAATGAGATTCACTCTCTATGGTAATCAGTCAGTCTTAGGAACGAGCGACCTTAAAACCGGTAACTTGCTGCTGCGCCTATTAAAGAAAAAGAAGCATGACGGCGAGATAAATTGCAATTCATTTCTTTCTCACACTTACCATCGGTTGATCATGAAGTTTAACCATTCTGCTGTTTCGGCATTCGACAGTGCTTTTTCTCGCCTCTTATCAACTCTCAGCTTGCTTTGCAGCGAGATCAGTTACTTTTGTAGCGGTGTTTTTCCACCAGAAAAAGATCCAAGCAAGCAGAAATAAGATCCATAATATGCTTACATCAGTCTTTCCAAGAAGCCAGGCTATGACGGTGATGTAAGCATGGATAATAGGAGTCTTTGGTGTTGATCTGCGCGATGCTGTCTTCGTCTCAGGTCCTCAGCGTCTGAACATTGTTTTGATGCCAATTTCTCGCCATCTTTATTACTGATTTCTTTTTCTTTTCCTTGCGCCATTTGAAACAGAGCGTTATTTTTGATAACCTCGCTGAAAACTCAAATTGAATCACTCTCTATCGGGCTTCTTTAAAACCGCCGATAAGGAGGAATGTTTGTTTTGGTTTGAACGCAGTTACATCTAATAGTCCTTGTGCAGAACTTTCGTTTGCTCCACACGCAATGTAAATTTAAATGATTATTGCTGCACGCAAACGCATTACCATTGGCTAATACCTTAGGGCATCAGTTTGACAATAAGATCATGGCCTTGAAACAACGTAGCACGTTTATCCCACAACAAAAGAGACAAAAGGAGGGGATCTGTGTTCAATGAACAGAATCAATTATTGATTAAGACAATTGCTAGCTATGTGCTCATTGTGTTAGCACGGTTTTACAAGAGTGTTTTATTTATGAGTTAATGAACATCGTTTAAAGTCAAGGCAGGCGGCTTTTGAAGGTCGTTTTAACTGGAAAGATATTATCTGAAGTTGCGCCATTTTTCGCTGTTACGTGTACACAAATGGCAACGGTCTGGCAGTTCGTGATTTAAAATAGATCGCCTCACATTCGGCTTTTCTATAGGGTTATAAACAATTAGTTTGATTTAGTTCCTTATTCCCGATTGGCGGAATCAGTCTTTTTTCGTTAGAGGTGGTGTATTGTATCCACTCCATCTGCTCAGCTATTGGCATACTAAACTTCAGTTGCTAAAATATTTATACATATCTTAGTTTTGAAGTTCTCACAATGTCTAGGTGTAGATTGAAATTAAAAACCGTCGCTTCGAAGTTTGAGGATCTGTAATCTTTTCCACTATGAACTTTGATCAATTTTTAAATCAATATTGCATGTGAAGTGTCTCGAAGGAAATCCATTACAGTTTCATGTTGTCAATTGCCACTGGGGATTAAATGAGCGGTAAAAGAAAAACCAAGCCTGGCCAAAACATTCGGGAAGAATTTAACATATATAAAGCACAGAGGTAGTGTATGGGATGGAGGTGGGGAAGGTGTGGTGAGCTATTGTTTATTACACTGAGACTAGAATAGAACATGAGAATGATTACAGTTGATAAGGTGAGACAATGTGGGGAGACACCTGATGACTTACAACATGTAGTATAGGGTCATGTCCACACTAGGTTAGTACGGTGTTGACCTACCGCCCACACTAATCTGTTACGAAATAAACGGAGTTTTTCGTAAACGCTCTTCTAACCGGAGGAATTTGAAACACACGGCTTCTCGTTTTAAGGTGGACAGAAAACATGTTTGAAAATGAAGCTTTTAGAAAATGATGACGTCACGGTAATCGTGTGATTTCCTTGAGCGAATTTTCTTCAAACACAAATCTAAAATGATTGTTGCATTATCAAAGTTTCTCCGGCATAACGTGGACTATTGTGATGGTAGAGAGTAATGCTTTTGTAATCGGAGAATAACAGCACAGTCGAGAAGGTCAGTCTTTATACTTTCCCACAATAGATCTTCAGAGAATGAAATGGGACTAGAGATCACTTCTGTCCACTGACCTAGAGATGTTTATCAATTAAAAGACGTTTACAGCGAACGGCAAAAATTTTCTCTGATTTTGGGTTTTATTTTCTCACAAAATAGAAAAACGTCACGTACTAGTGACCGTATATACAAATGTTTTTCACTCTCGGCTGTATTCGACTAGGGCGAATGCGGAAGTGCGGTATTAAATTTCTTAAAGTTATAAATCGAGTGAATGATGTGGACATTTCAGTGTGGTCTAAACGAGGCAGTTATGGTATTATTGGGTATCCTCGTTATCGACTAGCGAGGAGGTACCGAGAGTCGATCGTCTGGGGCTCCTTGGACTTCTGTCTTGCTCTTCCTCGCCTAATCGTCCTAAAGTTGCTTGTACTACTAATGGTAAGTAGTACTACTACTTGACTATCGTATGTATTTTTCTCATTCTTCTGAGGCGCGCACGTGTCCCGTTAACGATATCGTAGTTTTTATTCTACCTGCATTAGGCCTGCGTTGAAGTATTGCGCGCCTATTGGTGGTTTGCATCGAAAATAAAAATCGTAACCAGTCAATAAATTAAGTCAAGAATCAGGTATATGATAGATAATTGATAAACAAAAAACATCGCCGAGATTTAGGTCTGTGCGGTTTTCATGTGCCGCGTTTATTCGGTAAAACAGTTTCCCTAATTTATAGAGCATTTGTATAGAGACGCCATGTTGGTGCCCTTCCGAGGGCACCACAATGGCGCCGGAAACCAACAGAAACATCTGTCATAGAGTTTTGCCACTGAAACGAAAAATTTTACTCTAGAGTTCTGAAAAACATTCTAGTGCAAGAACTGTCTTCCAAAACGAATAGCGATACTGCTCTTTTGACCTACCCGTGATCCTTCTCGGACAGCCATTTAATGTCACGCAACGCATAAACTTGAAAATTCAAATGTCCTCTATAAGAAAATGAGGAAACTTATCGAG
>JAHPZR010026724.1:0-12500 GCA_019787425.1 Platygyra sinensis
TAATAAACAGTAGCCTAAATTGGATATGTTAAAATTGAACTTTAAGAGTCATCGCTACAAGGATTAGAGGTCTTATATGATTAGGATTTGTAAGGATTTACTCCCCTTTGCTTCAAAATGATGCGTTTTGTTTAAGACTGAATTATAATATATCGAACTTATTACAGGATTTATTCTTTATCCCAAGTGGTGAATGCGCTTGTTGAAACATGTGAAGAGATCTACACATTATCATGGACGTTACCTTATTATGTGGTTAGCTTCAACTTTCTCACTTACCCGGCCCCTTCTTACGTTTCTCTTATTTTGACTTCTTTCTCCAATAAATTGCAGGTGGCTCCCAATTTACTTGGCTGATAGGCAGCTGCTTCCCACTCACGCTCCAGACGTTTACGAAGAATTCCTAAATGGCAACCACCCAGTGAGTAGATCAAGTCGACCCTTTAGCCAAGTTTGGACTGACATGGCCTTGGAACAAACCATCAATCTCGACAGCAAGACTAGAGGGGATATTGTTGGCTTGACGCAAAATGCTTCGGCACTAGACAGATGGTTTATAACAAGTCACAAGAGAGCTGAGCTAACTGCTGCAACCAAGCGACTTTGCAACCTTGAAGACTCTGACAAGATTGGGACTCACAAGGAGGCAGGTTCCCAAAGAGTAAAGAGGGATGAAAACGATGTTCAGTGGCTGATTAACACCATTACTAATACCATTTCAAACCCTTTTGATTTGAGTGAGGCATCGAGGGAAGACCCAGTTTAATTACGAAACATCGCCACTGGACTCGTTATGCCGCATGACGCGGCAGAGCAGCTTGTTGACTGTTTCAGCACAGGAGCAGAAGAAGCAAAGAAATTTAGGAGACTAAGAATGGACACTGATGAGGTATCCTTTTGGAGCAAGATATCGAAATTGAATTGAAAACATTTGCTTCTCTGGCAAAAACAAATCAAATCAAGTGCGCAGACGAGAAGATCATCACTATTTCAGCTGATAGGAATTTGTTTGGAAGACTTCTAATTGCTGCAAAGTGTCGTGACGTTGATGTGAAAGAGGTCCTGAGATATGAACTGTCCACTGTGCCCTTTGCATTGGCACATGCAGATGGTGCTTTGAAGAAAACTACGAAAAGTGTCCTAATGGCTGAGGTTGAACGATAATGTCAAGCACAAGGAAGACTTCCTGAAAGTGCACTATCAACCGCATTCATTTTTGATGCAATGGCTCTTGTCCAGATGTTGAAGTCTGCAGGCTCCCGCACATTCGGAGACCTAGCTGAAAGATACTTTAATGTGCTCTTCACACCTCTACGCCAAGGTCAGTGCAGAAGAGTAGATGTTGTCTTTGACCGCTATGATGTTCAAGAGTCCATAAAGGAAAGTGAAAGAGTTAGGAGGGGTTCAAGCAGAGCTCTTGAGATCCAAATCACAAACAAGCATACACCAGTTCCAAAGCAATGGGGGAAGTTTATCAGCAACCAGAGTAACAAGGTTAACCTTTCCAGATTTTTTTTGCCGAGAGTGGTGCAGTCTGGGTGAATACAACTTACTTCCTGATCAAGAGCTGGTAATTGGAGGTGGCTTTGAAGATCCAACAGATGCAGTTGTTGTAACCCGTGGACGTACGGATCCCCTTGCAGAGCTCAGATCAGACCACGAAGAAGCCGAGACAAGGATGATCCTTCATGCGTGGCACGCTTCTTCCACTAAAGAGAGGATTGTCATTCAGTCCCCTGATACAGATGTTGCTGTATTAGCTATCCATGCATACCAGATGATACAGTGCAACGAAATCTGGTTCAAGACAGGCGTCAGAGATAAGGTTCGTTTCGTCCCTGTCCATCTTATTGCCGAGAAGCTTGGTAGGAGTGTTTGCGCAGCGATTCCAGCATTCCATACTCTAACTGGCTGTGATTCTACTAGTGGGTTGTTTCAGATCGGCAAAAAGAAAGGATGGAAGGTATTTGTTAAATATCCCAGTCTCCATGACAGTGTTAGCAACCTTGGCAGTCAGATTCCACCACCAGCGCTCACTGTTGAAGTCGGTGAGAAGTTTATTTGCTCCCTTTATTCAACCAACAAGAAGGCAGGGGTAACAGCTGACGACGTACGCTATTGGATGTTTTGCCAAAAGCACCAAAGAAGTGAAAGTTTACCACCCACAAGCAACAGCTTGCGACAACACATTGAATGTGCTAACTACCAGGCATATGTGTGGAAACATTGCTTGAATGCAACACAGCAATTCCTGTCGCCAGTCAGCGACGGATGGAAGAAAGTGGATGGTGTGTTAGAACCACTTTTGATGTCCAAGGATCCAGCACCACAAGGGCTGCTTGAACTGACTACTTGCAAATGTACCAAATCTGTCTGCAGAAGGGATGACTTGTGTCCTTGCAAAGCCCACGAGATGCCCTGTACAGAGGCATGCCTTTGTATGAATGACGAAAGTTGCCAAAATCCTCACAAGCCAGTTGATGTATCACCTGGAAGCAGTGAAGACGAGCTAACAGATGCTGACGTTTAGCCTCTAGTACTCTAGTAACAACAATACACATTCAAGTTTCCGTATTTAAACTATGGCGTTCACTGTTCCCCAAAATTCAATTTCTGAATTTTGAATCTAATTTTAGCATTCACTACTAGGAGTATCTGTGTGAAAATCATGTGAAGAGTATGTGAAAAGCATGTGAAAAACAGAAACCATGTGAAATAAAAGTTGGAAATACTACAGCAGAGATTCACATGCATGTGAAACTTATTCTGAAACTTTTTCTATACATGTTATTTTTTTTTCACACACGTGCAACCATTTTCCCTTGCATGTGAACTTCTTTAGTCCCTTGAAATTTTTTTCACATGTATGAAACAATTTTGTAGTGCATGTGAAATTTGTTCACACATGTGAAACAATTGAAATAATAACTGTTGTTACAGTTTATTACTTTACTACAATCTACAATAGGTGTGACTCATTCTCACATTACAATGTAAAGACTGGGTTTTACAACAGATTTACTCCATAGTTTCCCTAATGTATCATACAGGAGATCACAGCCACCACAAATAATATTACAAGACAAAAAGTAAAGTATTAAACTAACATGATGTGTCAGAATCTTGAATCATGCTGCTAATAAATAGAAACAATTCGAGCTCACGACACAACTTTTTTCCTTTTGCTGTTAAATTCTGCGTAGTTAGTCTGCTCTGTGGAAGCAAAGTGGAATCACTTTCAAAACGTGACAATGTTTTTTTTTTACGGATTTCCCCCTTAAAACAGGGATTTTACTGAAACTATCCTGGCATTTTTAAAACAGATAACAATAAATAAAGAAATTATAATGGTAAAATGGTACCAAAGAACTTCGCTTCGAAATAACTAATCACTGCTTCCTATCATAAACCTGATAACTACCGGCAATGTGGATATTAAGACCGTAACTGTTTACCTCCAGACTTCAGTTTCATGTCTTCATCATATGCATGACAACGTACTCTGCGTACGTACTGTACGTATAGAAGGTTTCACGGTCGCGGACGTCATCTTGGTAGTAGGGCAAACGCGGCAAAATTTACAGTGAATGTATGGGAAAAATCGTGATTTTGATGCTCGATAACTCGAGGAAGTTTGACATTCTACAGTTTCTATGAATTACAAACTAAAAATGCTATCTAAAAGAGGTAACCGATTAAATTTGAGAATTGTACTCTTACAAAGAAAGCCGCATATTTAATTCTTATTTCTCATATATTTGTCTGTAAAATGGAGCCGCCGTTCGCGGGAAAATTTAGAAGCATTTGTATGAAAAACTAAAAAGACGATTTCTCGCTTCTCAGCAAACCGATGCTCTTCAGATTTAATCGGTTAACCCTTTTAGCTAATATCTTTAGTTTGCAATTCACAGAAATTTCAGAATATCGACCTTCCTCGAGTTATCCAGCATCGAAATCACGATTTTTCCCATACATTCACTGTAAATTTTGCCGCGTTTGCCCCACTACCAAGATGACGTCCGCGACCGTGAAACCTTCTATATGCTTCCACCTTCTCATAAAAAAGGTCAATTATTTGCACCGTTGTAGTATTAAAATAGCTTGGGATAACTATGTGTCTCTGCAAACGATGTCTGAATACTTTCCAGTTCGTGGTAGGCCTCTAAATCGTGTAAAAAAGCCGAGTTCTTTCGTGGATTTAGGACATGCCGAAAACGAGCGGCCATATTGAATTTTGATGCCGCTAGTCCCTGGGAACGAGTCCTAAAACCCATGATGCAATGCCCTGATGCAATAGCTCTGAAACGCGCGGTTGATTTCAACAGTCAAACGACCACAGTAAAAAAGAGCGAAGATAATGTACTGTACTGTATACGTTCTTATAACCCAGGCAATGATGATTAAAAGCAACAACATGTGGATCTTTTGGCTCTAGGAACAAATGTAAGTATAAAAAATCGCATGCCTTCTGGATTAGGACTTAAAAAGTGTTCTTGATGATAATTTCGTACTGCCATTAGCTCGATCTTGGCAATAGCAAATATGTTCCAGCCAGTTTTGATCTTACTTTGTCTTTCTTCTTGTCCATTTCAGCTTTAATGAGGTACAATCAAAACTTAAACCAAAAATAATTATAAGGTTCTCGTAGAACTTGATCTGAAATCATGTTTCTCTTATGAGCAATTGCTTTTAACTTGCATGTAGCCTTTTAAGTGGTGAAACAGCTGAACAAAACTTATCTGATTTTTAATTTAATTACATGCTTCCTGGTGTTTTTGTTGTAGTTATTGAAGCACAGAAGCTTGAAGTATGCATTCACAAACAACTGCATGGTTGAAAAGCTAAGTGAATTTCAATTCACAAACATGAGTGATGATGCTGTCAGTATTTCCATCACAATCTGTGAGATCCGACTAAAAATACACAGCAACCTTCGAGGCAAAAATTCCAACTTTACATTTGAAGTCAAATCACATATATGTTACTAAGATTAAATATGCATGTTGCATCAGAGAAACCTTTAAATTAGCAAATAAACTGAATCTTGAACAAAACAGTGACTGCAACTGTAATAGCGTAATTGACTGGTAATCTTTTTGGCTGAATGTGCAAAGAGACTTCTTCACAAATCACCTTGTGCAAAATCCAGGTTGCCCAGAAGTAAGATAAAAGGGCCCCGTAATGTAGCCAATTAGTGCTTCCTATGACCAGTAGAATCCCTAGTTATATCTTGAGCATTCAATGAAAGTGAAATTATTTGTGTGAAAGAGAGGAAGATCAAGATCTAATAAAACCAATTTTAAGCAGACTGTGGTTTCAACCCTGACTGTTTTTACTTTGCTAATCAACACCACCTCCGAGATACCACAAACTAAAATTCAGATGAGTGTAGCCTGGGCTAAACTTAATGCCATTTGGATAATGCAGGAGAGAATAGAATAACCGTGTTGAACTGTATCAGTTACCTATTCACTGAGAATTTGCATGTGAAATTCAGGTGAAATTTGTGTGAAGAAGCATGTGAAATTGGATAGCTACTCACTGAGAATTTGCATGTGAAATTTGTGTGAAGAAGCATATGAAATTGTATAGCTATTCACTGAGAATTTGCATGTGAAATTGTGGTGAAATTTGTGTGAAGAACCAAGTGAAATTTTATTGCAAATCAGTATGAATTTACATGTGAAACAGCATGTGAAACGCAGGTGAAAATGTATGTGAAAGGGTTGACATCACTTCACACCCTTTTCACACATGTTTCACTATGTAATTTTTCACACACATGTGAAATATGAGTGTGAAATTCATGTGAAAAGTAGTGAAAAACATGTGAAACAAATGTGAAAAACACACATATTTCACACATTTTTCACATGATTTTTCACATACATACTCCTAGTAGTGATTCCATATTGCAGTTTTAAAGTTTATACGTAAATTATGCAATAGAAAGTTCAAGTCCTCAATTTGTTCACTCCTCTCGTCGATTTGAAAGCTATCTTAAAAACCAAAGGTAGTGCCATCATAATTCTTAAATTTTTGGCTGTTTTCTATTATTTGTAATTCTTTTTATTATCTCACAAGTGTAAATAGTAATTTTAATTTTTAACTTAGGATAGAGGGCCACTGGTTTGTCAGTTTTCAACTGTTATGTCTTACTCTCTTTAAATAAAGTTGCTACTACTACTATGTACAAAATGTCTTATTGGCAGTGGTTACCGTGAAAACATTGTTCAGATTTTGTCTAGACACTGAAAGATTATTGTGAGCAAAAAGAGAAAATAAAGGAACAAGTTTTGACTATAATCACGGTAGTAACCAGCAAATGTTAAGGGAAAGATGCCTTATTTTGAAAACTGAATAACTTTAAATTCAAAAGTATTGTTTTGTTTGATTAACTTGAGATGATGGATAAAGAAGTGATAAGTTTGGTCGTTATTGTAAAGAATCTAATGTTAATTATTGCTTAAATACCCTTAATTAAAAGTGACCATAGCAATGGTTACCATAGAAACCTGATTAAGTTCTTTCACACAAAAATAAAAGATATTCACACTGGTAATGCTTGAACCAAATTAAAATTGTCAAGGCTTAACTTAAAGGGGCTCAGTCACGGCATCTTGAGTTATTTTGAACATCGAAAAAAAAAAACAGTTAAATTGAAGGAAACCTAAAAATAACACTTTGTAAAGATAGAAAAACATCAAAGAGACGATAATAAACCATAAAGGAACAAGGATGGTTAAGGATGGAGAAGATTGACGCGGATTGCAAACAACGAATTTGAAAAGTTTTGCTAAGCTTTTCAAACGTGACTGAGCCCCGTTAAGGGGAGTAATGTCGACTTAAACATGTACAGTACCGCCTGAAACTATTGACCCATTTACCGAGGTTTTGCCGCGGCCGATTCGCAGATCAACACCTCGTTCTCGCCTCGGCAATGACGCGGCATGCCGAAATTTTACTGAGGTTTTACCTAGGTTTGCCGCGACATAAAATACCGCGGTAAATAGCACGACGCGGTAGAGTTGAATAGGCTATCGGTCCTTTTGTTTTGACTCATTAATTAAACTTTACAGCGTCGTCTTCACGCTCCGGTGGCAAATCATGTATTTGTCATGTTACTAAAAGATCCCGCTGTAGCATTGTTAACTTCTCAAGAATCCATTACTCATGGCTGTGTCACTACATTTTATGATTTTCTTGTCGTGAATGGGAAGCGAAATGTAAGAAAATATGCATTGTTTTCGGTTAGAGATACGTTGCTGCGTTGCTATCAAGATAAATAGTTTGTTGTCTTGTCGGCGGTGCGGTGTGAAATACTTAGCTTCTGAATGCCGCTCTATTTGGTTTGAGTACTTTCATCTTCGATGCAAAAGTACTTCCAGGGATAAAAGTTTCTTCCAAATAAATAGTTTTCTTCAGAGTACGGAAAAAAGCAGTCGATTAGCGACAAGCCACACTACAGTTAAAGCGAGTTTCTAATTCACATGTTTGAACTCATGTCGCATGACAAATCACGTTTTGTAGTCACGTGCACGTGTCGGTATGCGTTGTTTATGTGAATTGTGAAGCTTGTGAAAGTCTGCATCGTTAAACGAGAATGTGTCGAACGTCAGAATACGTACAGCTGAGATTGCTTTCTTTTTTTATAAATCAAACGTAAAATTTGATAAAGCTGTTTGGGAATTGTTCAGTGTTGAAATGTTGTAAGCGGAAACGGGACCTTCCTCTCGTTGACTTGCCTTGTAGCGGCCGACCGCCAACTCTGGAAAGGAGACACTGATTTCATCGAGAAGCTGGAACAAAACGATGAGTTAATATTGATGCCTTTTTTTACATACATTTTTACATGCCTTTGTTTGCAATTTGTAAATTGAAGTTGAGATGGAACGAATTACTGTGTACATGAGAAATCGTGAATCGGCATTAAAGGAATGTTTTGCCATGGCCAGTATTAATTAAATTATTTGAGATCTATGAGAATTTCTCACGGGCGAAAACTTTGGTTTTCGTTGTTGTGCGATGCTTAGAATTATAACATCGATGCCTACAGTATATCTGCAATGTATAGAATAATATGTCCGAACGAATTATTACGTTCGGGAAAATCATGAATCGGTAAAAGTTTTTCAGCGGCGCCAGTTCAGAGGTTTCGACGGCGCTAGTTCAGAGGTTTCGACGGCGGTTCTGTGAGAATCAAGGACGCAAAAACTTTGTCAGTACTACACAGGCTATGTAGCATTTACTTGACTTGATGCGATGATAGATTAGCGTATCTGCCTAGTGAAAAATTTGTTTTGGCTGGTGAATCAAACTTGTCGCTAGCCACTGTGCTAGCAAGCTGAAAAGTTGAATAGTTGCGAGTGTCCTGTAAACAAGTTACGAGCACGGAAACTTCACGTATATGAGAAATCAATAGGAAACACTTCTTTACAAAAGAAATTAGCTTCTATTGTTTCTTCACCGTGGTATACCGCGTCTGCTTTGCCGCGGCATTCGGTTGCGTCCGTCCAAGACGAGGTTAAGGAATTCGTCCCACCGCGGTGAATTGGCGGCAGAACCCTTCGGCAAGGACGAGGTTTTACCGCGTGCTAATGGGTAAATACTTTCAGGCGGTACTGTAGAAACTAATCATACTAAAAATATGCTTAAATCACAGGGGCCTTACCAGCAGTCACAAATGAGCCCCAAGCACAATGACATCCCACCCGTACATCAGTACATCATACCTAAAAATGTTCTATGGGTATTGCCCTATCATTTTGTGATCCCAGACCAAATATGTAGAGGGCGGAGGCCAAAGCGGAGGCCAGGTCGCCCCCGACACCATGGATCAGTTTTGGCACTGGCGATTGTTGGTCGATCAGCAGATCACGGCACCTCACGTGGATCGCATGATGAAACTCCTCAGCGACATGAAAGGGGTGAAAGGGCAGGCCCTACCCTCGACCCTACCAGGGACCCAACAGCAGCAATTACTTTCGTTTACAAGGTCAGCTGAAAAACATACCCGCCCAGCCGTGAAACGCCCCCTACCGGTCAAGCCATCCGCCGAAGCCGCCGCCGCCCACGCCGCCCCTGCTGAGTCAGAGCCGTCCAGACGGCCACCCATCACCGCCAGGTCGTTCGAGGAAGCGCTGCAAGAATGCGCCAAGATTGAAAAAAGACTGGATGAATACAAGGAAAAAGCCAAGCAAGACATCAAAGAAGCGATCAAATGGGGTGACGACGAGGCCATCAAAAAAGCGGATTATAATTGGCAGATCGTGACCAGCATCGTGAACGACTTACGAGAAACAAACCCAAACTTTGTCGAACCGTCTCTAGTGGATCAGCTGATTTACGGGTGTTGCGAGTTCGAATGTTTTTAGTGGTAGGTATAGTTTGTAGTCTAATCAGAACACAGGGATCTTGGAAACACAACAAGATATATTTAATCCACACGAACGTAGTATTTCCACACAGGACTTCTCTACAAGCACACGCTAGGCTTGTAACTAAACTTGACTTTAAACACACGGCCTCTTGCCAAATATCCACGTAACCTCTGTTGCACTTCACAAACACGACCTCTGTCGATTACACGCGACCTTCGTCACACTTCAGTAAACACTACTGTAAAACTCCTCGAACACTCCTGGGATAAAAACCATCTAAACACTACAGCACCCACCCTAACTCACCCTAAGAAGACAGTGAGAGTAGGTTGTTGGAATGTGCGTACTATGTACAGCGCCGGAAAGACTGCTCAGGTTTGCAGAGAGATGGCAAAGTACAAGGTGGAGATCCTAGGGATCAGTGAGTGTCGATGGACAGGGTCTGGAGAAGTTAGGACACAAACAGGAGAGAATATAATATTCGCCGGCAGAAACGACAACCAACACCAAAGTGGTGTGGCCATTATGATGAGCAAGGAGGCATTTAGGGCCCTGGAGAGCTGGAATCCTGTGAGCGATAGAATAATAACAGCTAGGTTCTACTCCAAGCACATAAAAACAACTGTTATTCAAGTCTATGCACCGACCAATGACGCTGACACCGACGAAAAAGACAGGTTCTATGAATTACTGCAACAGGTGTATGACAGGACACCTCGACATGATATTATAATAACTATGGGCGACTGGAATGCAAAGTTGGGGCACCAAATGGAGGGCGAAAACGGAGTGGTTGGTAAGCACGGTTTAGGAAACGACAGATCTGATAATGGCGAGAGGTTCATAGAGTTTTGTGCGGCCAACAACATGGCCATCACAACGACCATGTTCCCTCACAAAGACATCCATAAGTATACTTGGACCTCTCCAGATGGAAGAACAAGGAATCAAATCGACCATATAGCTGTTAATGGAATATTTAAGAGATCGGTACAGGACGCCAGGGCTTTCAGAGGAGCTGACGTAGGAAGTGATCACAACCTGGTTGTTGGAAATATTCGGTTAAAGCTAAGCCGGGTGGTTAGAAAGCAAGGTGAAACGACTGCACGAAAATATGAGCTGAGCAAGCTAAAGGTGCCTGAGATTAAACAAAGGTTTGTCTTAGAGCTTAAGAACAGATTTAGCTGCTTGGCAGAAACTGAGTCAGATGAAACAGGAAATGATGACACCCAGAGTGCCGAAAGTGTCGAGGTGAAATGGTCGAACATCAAGAAGGCTTTTAGCGATACAGCAAAGTCAGTTCTTGGTCATAGGCAGAGAAAGGGCAAGACTTGGATTAGTGCAACTAGTTGGAGCAACATTGACGAAAGAAGGAAATTGAAGAAGATGGAAGAAACAAGATCGGAAAGGATAAGAGAAAGAAGGAGAATAGAATACAACAAGAAGAGCAAGGAAGTCAAAAGAAGTTTGAGAGCAGATAAGAGGGAATGGGCAAATGCGCTTGCAAGGGAAGCCGAGGAGGCTGCAAGGAATGGTAACCTAAAAGAGGTGTACGAGGTCATGAAGATGTTATGCCGCGACAGGCCACGAAGAATGAATATGGTGAAAGACCAGGATGGAAAGCTATTAACAACAGAAGAGGAGATCAGACATAGGTGGCAAGAACATTTCAACAATGTCCTGAACAGGCCTGAGCCGGTAGCCCCCCGCAGTTGTCGACGATAGACAACCAAACGAAATAGATGTCAGCGACGAATGTATCACCCGACAGGAAATAAAGCATGCTCTGAAGAACATGAAGAATGGAAAGGCAGCTGGGATGGACTCAATCACAACAGAGCTATTGAAGGCTGACATAGAGACAACTGCGTGTGCGCTAGAAGACCTATTTCGCGCGGTTTGGGAGTCAGAGGAAATCCCGGAGGACTGGAATTGTGGTCTGATCGTTAAGCTTCCCAAAAAGGGTAATCTTACTGACTGTGGCAACTGGCGTGGAATAACGTTGTTATCTGTACCGGCGAAAGTTATGGGAAGAGTAATTATCACCAGACTGTATGATGCAGTGGATGGGTTATTAAGAGAAGAACAGGCAGGTTTCAGAAGTGGGCGAAGCACGGTTGAACACATCTTTGTGCTTCGAAATATCATCGAACAATCATTGGAATGGAATGCAAGTCTGTATACCTGTTTTGTAGACTACGAGAAAGCATTTGACAGTGTCCACCGCGAAACACTGTGGAGGATAATGCACTCTTATGGAATACCATCCAAATTCATAAGAATGGTCAAATTGTTCTACAGCAACACCAAGTGTGCAGTGATCGATGGAGCAGGCAAATCGGAATGGTTTACCGTGAAAGCAGGTGTGAAACAAGGATGTGTAATGTCAGGGTTTCTTTTCCTGTTGGTAATAGATTGGATTATGTGTAGGACTACAGAGCAAGGTAACACAGGGATTCGATGGAAGATGATGAGACAGCTTGAAGACCTAGACTATGCTGATGACATTGCGCTCATTTCCAGCACATGGGCGCAAGCACAAACGAAGTTAGAAAGACTGGGGAGCAACAGTGAAGGTACGGGTTTGAAGATAAACATCAACAAAACGAAGATGCTTAGACTCAATACTAGGAGACAAGATCCTATAAAGATAAATGGCACTGATGTAGAGGATACAGACAGCTTTGTCTATCTCGGGGCCATTGTTAACAACTTGGGTGGTGCCGAACAGGACATTGGGAGTAGGTTAGGTAAAGCTAGAAGTGTTTTTCATCGACTTTCAAAGGTGTGGAGAACAGGTGATTTCCGCCGGGAAACTAAGTTGAGGATCTTCAAGTCGAACATCATTGCTGTCCTATTATATGGATGCGAGACTTGGAGAATGACAAAAGCAGATGAAAAAAGGCTTGACACCTTCCTTCACAAATGCCTAAGGAAAATCTTGAAAGTCCATTGGCCTATGCGTGTCTCTAATGATGAAATTCGGAGAAGAGCGGGAATCGAAAAGATCAGTTCACAAGTACGACGCAGGCGATGGAAGTGGATAGGTTATGTTCTGCGGATGGCACCAAACCGAAACCCATATGTGGCATTATCCTGGGCACCAAGCGGGAAAAGAAG
>JAHPZR010026724.1:17500-32500 GCA_019787425.1 Platygyra sinensis
CAGAGCACTGAGCTTCGATGCCCATCCATCTTTTTTCCACTTAGCTGTCTCTGCAAATCTCTCGAACCTCTGCAGATACGCGTCCAAATCATCTTTTCCATCAACAAACGAGGGGAGTTTAGGTACCTTAGCTTGATCCTCTCTGTCACGTGGACGATCATCCCGATTCCCATGTCCTAAACGCGCAAGTTCTAGTTCGTGCGCCCTCTTGGCAGCCTCAGCAGCCTCCTTCTGTCTCACGAGTTCCGCTTCCACTTCTAATCTCCGCATTTCTCGTTCTTGTCTCCTTGTTTCTCTTTCTTCGTCTTCTCTTCTGCGTCTTTCTTCTCTTTCTTCTTCTTCCTGCCTTCTTTCTTCTTCAAGTCTCCGACGCTTCTCTTCTCTTTCCTCTTCTAACTGCCTACGTTTCTCTTCTTTTTCTTCTTCAAGCTGCCTACGTTTCTCTTCTTTTTCTTCTTCAAGCTGCCTACGTTTCTCTTCTTTTTCTTCTTGTTCACGCACAAATTCGAGTAGCTTCTCTCCTTCCAATCCAAACTTTTCTCCAAGCTGAATAAATTTCTCCATTTCGCACGGTTAAAATTCCATGACTCTTCCACTCGCTACAACTTGTTTCCACAACACAACTACTTCCTTCCAAGTTGTGATCCTTTCCTGGTTAACGGTAGACAAACAAACAGTTCCTTGAATTCCACTCTCCAGGACACGGCCCCCAGTGTTGCGAGTTCGAATGTTTTTAGTGGTAGGTATAGTTTGTAGTCTAATCAGAACACAGGGATCTTGGAAACACAACAAAATATATTTAATCCACATGAACGTAGTATTTCCACACAGGACTTCTCTACAAGCACACACTAGGCTTGTAACTACACTTGACTTTAAACACACGGCCTCTTGCCAAATATCCACGTAACCTCTGTTGCACTTCACAAACACGACCTCTGTCGATTACACGCAACCTTCGTCACACTTCAGTAAACACTACTGTAAAACTCCTTGAACACTCCTGGGATAAAAACCATCTAAACACTACAGCGATTCACTTATATACTTTACAGCAAAACGTTCTAGAACTTTCTGGCTATACTAAATAGAGTATCATTACAATATAAACTATTTACCGCGGCAGACGTAAACGACTGAAGTAAATTGCTTAGTCACCGTGACAAGGCTAATTAAAGTGCACCTAACCCCAAAAATTTTTTTCGCTAAAACAATGAAGCTTATTTTGTGGAGTAATAAGCCGCAAAAATTTTTCGATTTGGTTAAATCCTTGAATTTCTGTGCCCCCTTGAAATCGAGTTTCGTATGGTTCACGACCGAGCATAAGGAGTCTGGGGAGACTAAAGCCGTGACGTCACTTCGAGAACGAAAGCTTCGGCTGTCCCAGTCGGGCCTTTTACTCTGTGTGAGCGTGGAAGCCTTTTTGCCGCACAAGTTTTTCGCTGGGGGCTCCACAGTCAACAGATTTCTGTTTTTTATCAACAATATCTTCTGCTTCGTCGGATTCTGAAATGAGCTTTGACTCAGAAGACTCCGAAATTTATTATATCGCTGAAGAGAATGACGACTCGCACTTGTAAACAAAGCAAAGTGAACAGTTAAATGATGACGGCCGAGCTGATTTATATGCTGACAACTCTCTGGCCAACGAAGAATGGATAGACAAATGAGGTGGATGCTGACAAAGAACTCAAACGAGCTCTGATGGACAGGCCCAAAGGCAAAGATATGCAGAAGTCAAGGAGACTGTAGCATGTGGTGCGTATATTTACTAACTTCGCGCATTCTTCGATCTCGCATTAACATACTTTCGTGTAAATAAAAGTCAAGTGCGTTAACTTTCTCAAATTATTTTAACTTCACTCGTTCAACGTAGACCAAAATGATTATCCCATGACACAATGTTTGTGTTCTTTTCCCGCGAGTGTGGAAATTGTAGCGTCGCTTCCCTTCAAAACATCAGCGAATGTTATTGTTGTTATTATTATATTAAAGTGAGTTAGAAGGTTGTCAAGACTCAAAGAAGAGTGATCTTGTTCTTGAAGATATTGGTGCTGATGTTACCTTAAAGTGTGTTACTGAATATCCCGGAATTAAACCTGTATGGCTTCAGAAATGGAGTTTTAAGATTAGTAGTGGGCAAATACAAAACTATCTGTCGGCTGTGCCGACTGACTGCTGTTGTTTCTCAGATCAGATGCAACAACGGCTGCATGAATCGATGGACGGTTATTCCAAATTCGTCTTGCTTAAGTCACTGAGTCAGCGAAATCCCTTCCTCTCTCTGAAAATCCAGGCATCGAGCGAGATCATCTGGTTTGAAATTCTTTATGGAACAGATCACGAACTCTTAGACGGCTATCACTTTGCACGAATCGAGCCATCACTTTGTACGTTTCTTCTCTCCAGGACATCTCTCCATAAAACGGTATGGCATAAAGTGGAGTACCTCCTGTAAGTTTGTTGTGTTGCTACATCACACTACAGCGCACCTGGCTAGCATTTTTTTCGAACAACTTTTCCAGCCTTTCCCACAGAAACTAAAATATGCAAATCTCAGAATCATCGTGTTCTTGATTTGACGTCACATCCGGCCCTTGGCCCATTCTCCGTTAAACTCGGCCGTGGACCAAAATGGCGGCAATTTCACGTACTTTGACGAGCCATAGAAAATCAAAGATTTAACCAAATCGAAAAATTTTTGCGGCTAATTACTCCACAAAATAAGCTTTATTGTTTTAGCAAAAAAAAGTTTTTGGGGTAAGGTGCACTTTAAATATGCACGAAACTTCTAGATCAAATTAGCATACACTCGAATGTTCCAAGTGACGGAAGTCACGCGACAATTTTTCGTAACAACGGGAAAGAAGAGGATAAAAGAAGCGAAAGAGCGCCCGAGAAGCTCACGAGCACCGTCTCGATAGACTGTGGCGTCAACTCCAAGACATGTACCCCAACCAGAAGGGTAAAGGTTCTAAGCCCCCCCTTTGGCAGAAACCTCGCAGTTGGATTCAAGAATAAAGGGAAAAAAAGGCAAATTATTGTTATAACTGTTGTTCTATTTATCAATAAAGACAAAAAATTTAGTCACGATGTGGTCGGAAAAAAAGATATAAAAACAAGCTTGCGGGTTCTTTGGCTCGAGAAGTACCCAAAAAAAAACCGTCACGAGAGGTTAAGGAAAAAGGGTGACTACTCCCAAAAGTCCAATTTAGCTAAGATGATGACTCGAGCCAACAAGACCCAGACACACAAAAAACGTGCGCGCGGCCTCGACCTTCAGAAATGGTGGGCCAAGACGGGCATTGAATTTCACTGGCCCGGCTATCAATACATGGGGCCGGGCACCAAACTCAAGAAGCGCTTGAAGCGGGGCGATCCAGGCATCAATCGATTAGACAAACTGGCCAAACAGCATGACATCCATTACAGTAGGGCCAAGAATTTGCAAGATAAGTGGAAAGTGGACGCCAAGATGATCAAGGCCATCGACAAGTTGCCAGGCAGCAAAACCCTGATCGAAAAGATTGTCAAGAGGATCATGCAAGCCAAGAAAACACTCAAATTGTAAACGGTTCCAGGTCAAAAAAAAAAGAGTTTTTCCCCTTTTTTTGAGAAAACTATAAAAAAAAGAATGGTAGCCAGGAGCTCGTGCATCCTGATTCTCCACCCTGATCTCATAGCAGGAAAAAAAGGAAGCGCTTTCCAGGTATGTTATACACCAGAGATGCACAGGGTTACTGCCTGCACGGGGTGAACGTGGCGCACGAACGAGCCAAACCCAAATATCCCCTGCGTGATCTGGCAAGAAGTCAAGAAAAGAGAAGAAGCCGATTGACGCGCGGAACATTGGCGTCACGCTTACAACAGTCTCAAGCAGGACTATTCAGCCTTAAAAGACAGGGATCTATGCTTATCCTGTCAATGAATAAAAAATGAACGGGTGAGACTGGCGACGAAGCACCAGACAAGAACAAACACAGCGGATAAAATAGTCTCTTTTTTAACTTTTCTTCCCCTCCTTTTAAAAAAGAAAGGGTCAAGGGGAAAATAAAAAAGTTTCTTGTAATAAACAATGTTCTTTGTCTACAAACGAGAAGACACAAGACCCTGAGCCAACTCCTCGTAGGCTTGAATACGGGTGCGAAAGATTGAATTGTTATAAGCACGGATGATGGTCCAAACCTCTCGCTTGCCCTCACACTGAATGAGCTGCTTCATGACATCGTAATCCATGTCTTGTAATCCATCCCGATCAAGTTCGCTCATGAACTGGAAAAAGAATCGGCAGATTTGAATGAATCTCGGGAACCAAGAAACCTCACTTCGCAACATTCCAAAACCGATCTAGAAGTAGAAATCCTGCAAGTCTCTATATAAATCACACAAAAAAGTAACCGAGCTGACTTTTTTTGGGGGGGGATAGTCTTATCAAAAAAAGGAGAGGGGTGTCGCCAAACATGACGTCAGACCACCCCACTCAAAGTTGTGCGTCTATTTATTGTCCCTTCTCAACTCAACCACTAAAAAAAGTACCGCGGTCGTGATGTTGTCCGCCAGAGATTTGAGCCTGCTACGTTGGGCGATCCGTTACGAGTGAGACACGGGAGAGGTAAAACTGTAAAGGTTTTTTCTCTGTGTGTGAGCTAGCGTCCAACTCAATTTTTTTTTTTAATTCCATCGATAGACACTCAGTTACTGGGATAGGCTACCGCCGGAACTCCAACAAATGATACAATGGATGGCCAATCGGCAACATGCCCTAGACCAACTAAAATGGGGCTGGGACAAAATACACTGTCAAGGCTTCAAAGACGTTTGTCAGTTTTGTCAGGTTCGGATGCAACCGAGAGATGGTCCAGCGCGAGTGTGGGATTATTCACCCCAAAACCATGGTGAAGAGTGTAATGTTTGTTACGACTGCCTGATCTATTACGACAATTCATTGGCTCGGGCCAACAATCGTTATACGTGGTATGCAGCACATTTCCGCAACGGTCTGAGAATCTCGGTGTTAGATGACGATCTAAGTCAAGCTCAGTTAGCACAACTAGAGGAATTTCTAGATGTGGATGTAAGTTTCGTCCTATCCTGAACACTCACACATCACCATTATCTCACCATGTTCATTCAGCTGTAACTAATAATCTAAAAAAAAGCTAGACACGATACAGTTTCTGGCCTTGTTTTTTCCAGGGCAGGGAAAAAAGAAAAAACCAGCGCACACGCGCAGGTTCCTCCAGTGCGGGGGCGGCGGCGACCGGGGGAGGGGGGGGGACGGGTCGCAGCAGCCACTGGCGGGGGCGCCCACGCGTCAGCCACTGGCAGGGGTGGCGAGTCGCATCAGCCACTGGCGCAGGCGGCACCACATCAGCCAAGGTCAAGGTCACAATCGCTGACGCCACCGAAGGTCAGCCAAGTTTTTTTTGACGTCAATCAAAGGTTTAACGCCTGTGCTGCTGCTCGGCGGTCTTTTTTCTCATTTGTCCCTTGACGAGGGGCTTATAAAAACGCCAGCGCACCTTGGCGAAGCTCATTTGAGCCTGAGCAGCCACACGGGTAAGTTGCTCTGCACTCGGTCGCGGTCCAGCGCTCTAGGCTTAGGCTTCAACTAGGACTTTGTTGTTAACCGTCGACTTAGGGTAAGTTAGGGTTAGTCGGGCTTGGTCTTTGGGCTTTGTTAGGCTTAGAGGCTTCATTTAGGGTTAAGGACTTAGTTAGGGTTAGAGGCTCAATGGGCTTAGTTAGGCTTAGTTAGGGTTAGAGCTCTGCAACGCGACCATGCCACGCACTCCTATAAGACCCCTTAGGGTTAGGGTTCGCACTTCGGACTTAGGGTTATGGTTTGGACTTAGGGTTTGACACCACGCTAGGGGCGACGATGGGCGCCGCGGGTGAGTGGTGCAAGGTGGTGCAGACCACCGTGACATCACGTGTTCTCGAACTTTTGTTGGCGGCCATCTTGGAAAAAGGGCGGCCATGTTGGATTAGGGCATGGACCGGCTAATTTGGAACACTATAGACTACTTTGGGATTCCGGATTATGTTTGTTATATTAAGGAATTTGTTTTATCGAGGTTCGTTGTATCGAGGTTCGTTATATCAAGGTTGTATTATATATGTTCATTATATCGAGGAATTTGTTATATCGAGGTTCGTTATATCAAGGTTGTATTCCATACATTTTACTGTAATTTTGGCCAGGGCGTAGAGCATCATTTGTTATATCGAGGATTTCGTTAAACAGAGGTTTGTTAAATCGAGGTTCCACTGTAATTTGGGTTTTGTAACAATTGAGTGCAGAAAATTTATAATACAACCAGCTCATCACAGAACTATCTCTCATCCAAAAACAATTTCAATAGTATTGAAATAATATAATTGTTTGGTGGTAAACCAGCATGTTCTCAACTAATGTTGAGTTATTCAATGAAAAGAATTGTCATTTTGACCATGTGCCATATCCCAGAATTCCAAAAGATTTAAGGTTCTTGCTATAACAAATGGTTTTGGAAGTAGTCGCAAGAAGCTTCAAGTTTTACTTGCATAGAGATTTGCATTGGGTGGCCAAACGGACTCGCAAGTTTCCTAGCAAACTCACATACAAGTCCCAAAAAAAATTTCAAGACATATATCCACATACTGTACGAATAAGTTATCCTTTAATTAATTGGCTTTAGATCGCTTTTGCAACAAATAGACGTCACTCAACTTCAGCAAAAAACTTGGGTTGACTTGTGTCCAAATTTGATTGTGACCAAATTGAGTACAAGTCGTCTCAAGTCAACGCAAGTGCATGTAAGGCCTGGCCAAACAAAGTCACAAGTAGACCCACGTTTTTAACCTGTTTTTACTTGCAAGTCCATTTGGCCTGGGCTTCAATTGATTTTGCATTTACTAAAAAAAAATTTCAAAATTGTTCACAGAAGACTCAAACTCAACCCAGCAGTTGAGTGCATTAATTGTAAGATTTCTAGCTTAGGACTAAAGTGACCACCCAAGCCATGTTGTAGATCAAGTCTGCATTGATTAATTATTCAATCCCCTTCTCAGGTTACATTATAAAATTAATGTCACTAGTTGAAGATTAACATAACATCTTCCTCTCCAATTGCAAACTATCAATGACTAAAAAAAATAGAGAATGTAAAGTGTAACTTACATGTATCAGGAAAAGAAGAAGTCAGGAAAAGAAGTCCTTTATACTTTTTTGAGCAGGAGCTAGGTGCTTTCTTCCTGACATTTTCCCAGTGATTGAGAGAGAAACACCTTGCAAACATTGGCAAGAAACAGGTGTCAACTGTTTCCTGACAAATTCGAAACCACAGGCAACCCAAATTACATCATCATTACTATCATAAGTAACCTTGTACTCTGGCTTTTGCCTAAAGATTTTCCAAAATAATAATTTGGAATTAACATGTACATTGGAGAAAGATTTTTCAGTCAATTAGTCAGTTTTCTTGAGATTTCAGACCAATTCAGCTACAAGAAATAGCCAAGCAAAATCAAACACTGCATGTACATTGTATATTAAAAAAAACACAAAAGTTTTCCTGGCAGGTACAACAACCCCCCTTGCTATATATGGCACTGCTATTGCCTCTTAGCACAGGCTCCTGTCTGTAAGCAATTATGAAGATATCAGATCACAGTCCTTTTCAAAACTTTCTTTGCTTGAATATTAAGCCAAAAAACCAGGTTAGCATGAACTACCATTATTTTTTCATTCTCCTAAGAGAGGAGGCACTAGCTAACACTCAGTTACATGTATTTGACAGATTTGATCATATACATGTGCCTGTTTTGGCAGAAGCCAGACCTACCATAATCCATGCCCCACCTGTACCCTGTGTGGGAAAACTTTTACCAAACAATAATTATGCTAATGAGAGACACACAGGGCAATCGAAAATGGTGGCTTATTTGTTAAATTGCTAATAACTGGTGTATGATTTCTACCTGAAAGCAGGTTAAATGCCTACACAACAGACTCCAAAAGTACAGTAGTACCATGAAAACTTTGTAATAATGATCAGCAATGATTTTTTTGGGATTCAAATTCACTATTTGCATAATAATCATCTAAGGGTGTGTTCATTTGGGATATTCCGGAATAAGAATATATTCTGGATTATAACCCACCCATTAATTTTTGATTGATTTTATTGGCTAATTTTACCCATGTATAAGTCGACCTTTTACGACCTAAAAATCAGCCCAAAAATTCGCCCTCGACTTATACATATGGGTCAAAACTTGAGATCCAAGGGCCTGTCAAATAATTAACTTAATAATTGTCTTTCAATGTTAACAAAACTTGTAATAAACAGCAGCACAGTTTACAACGTAGGTTCGGTTAACAATCTGTTTCTCTATATCAAAGCTTCAAGTTAAAATGCATCAACATTTATCCACTAAATGTTAACCTGAATGTCATAGATACTCACTGACTCAGTTTTGCCATAAAGAAACAATATTTTTGCTGTAAATAAAGCTGTAAAGCCGCTTAGAGAAAACATCTTTCGCACTTCGAACTTCTCTGCTTAGTAACCTGGCAGGATACAGCCTCAAGCAAGTGCGAGGACTTCAGTTTGTTACGTGCACGTGTTCTGACCAATTAGGTACTGTTGTTAAGTTCTTTTGTGTTGTTTGCTTTTAGTAACTAGGCAAAGACCAATTAAAATGCTTCTTAACGATAGAAACAAACTTACTTGTTAGTGTGTTCATCATTTTTAACAAAGTCTTGACTGCGTTACGTCAACCATTTACGAAAATGTCTTCCAAGCGAATGAAGTACACGGCGAAGTTTAAGTTGCAAGTTGTGAAGTTTGCTCAGGAATCGAACAACTGCGCAGCAAGCCAAGAATATGGTGTCAATGAAAAGCTGGTTCGTGACTGGCGAAAGCACATTGAGAAACTCAAGTGCATACCCAGCAACAAGTGCAGCAACCGAGGAAAACGGTACCAGTGGCCAGAACTGGAAGACAAGCTAGTCAACTGGATTGAAGATCAGCGGCAGTTTGGATACACTGTGACCCGCAACATGATCCGAATAAAGGCGCTTGCAATGATTGACGAACTGAACACCGCTGGCTTCCAGGCATCCAACAACTGGTGTACACGATTTTTACATCGCAACAATTTAGCTCTTCGCCAGAAGACAAAGATTGCTCAGAAGCTGCCAGGAGACCTGGAGGAGAAGATTGTAAACTTCCATCGCTTTGTGCTGAACTGCAGAAAGAAAGCCAACTATGAACTTGTGAACATTGTCAATATGGACGAGACACCTGTCTGGTTTGACATGCCATCAACCAGAACAATCAACACACGAGGAGAAAAAACCGTCTCCATAACTACGACTGGCCATGAGAAGTCCCACTTCACAGTCGTCCTTTCCTGCCTGGCCGATGGTACAAAGTTAAAGCCAATGATCATTTTCAAGCGAAAGACCAAGCCGAAAGAAAAGTTTCCACCTCGCTGAGCCAGTGAAACGAGCGCTATGCCAGACAAACACGGATGTCATAGTCATACCTGGCGGATTAACGAGCGTCCTCCAGCCGCTAGATGTCTGCTTGAGTAAGCCATTCAAGGACCGAGTCCGAGAAAGATAGACAACCTGGATGGTTGAAGGACAGAAGAGCTTGACTCCCGCTGGAAATGTGAAGGCAGCTTCATTGACAACTGTGGCTTCATGGGTCTTAGAAACGTGGCGAGATCTACCTGACGAGATGGTCGCACGATCGTTTAAGAAGTGCGGAACTCTACTGACGGCACAGAGGATGACATGTTGTGGGAAGAAGAGGAAGATTCTGTTCCAGACGAAGAGAGTGAAGGCGAGGAAAGTGAAGATGAAGACGCTTATGATGATCGCCTCACAGAAGAAGAGTGGCAAAACCTGTTTGGCACGAGTGATGATGAGGACGATTTTGACGGCTTTTATCAAGCAGGGATTGTGCTTGCTTACAAAACAGCTCCTTTAGGAGCCACCAAATAAAACAAAAGTCAATGACCAACTGTAAAATTGTGTTTTTATTGTTTACTTACAATGTTCTGCATGCAGTCGAATACGAAATTTAGAAAGTACCAGAAAGCCTTGGTAAGCAAACCACGTGTAGCTTTAGTTTTATTTCAGTTCCAAGTACTCGACCAATTTTGAGGCTTGGCTACCAAGTTCCCCAATGCACGCTTTGCACGTTGTTTCGAGTTGTTTTGAAAGAATCCTCCACTTCTTTGGTGTTTTGCCTGTCTTATAAAGCCACTTTTTACCTCTACATACTTAAAAAGGTTTGCTCGAAATCGTTTTGTTTGATTTTGTGAGCATTTTTAAAAAATTATTGTCTAAAAGCCTGCATACACATGTGTTGCTAAAATGGGTAAAATACTCATGTACGTGTTGTAAAGAGCTTATTACAACTTCACGTTGATACTTGCTGTGATTTGTCCTCATATCCGTAGTAGCTGAAAGAAAATTCTAAGAAATATATAAGATAAATTTTCTAAGAAATTCTTATCTGCAAAATTAAGAAAATCTAGTTTTTGGCTTCAAAAATTGGGGGTCGACTTATACACGGGTAAATACGGTAAATCTCCGGACAGTTATCATGCAATTGCCCCGCCGGAGTCGATATTTGTCCTCCGATTGTTTCTGTCAAAGAGAAACATAGTCAGCACAAGAATTTCAACTTTTCTTTATTCTTATTTAATATGGAAGGAAATCTAGTGTTACTGAGTCTAGCGATGGTTACATTAAAAAGCTGATGGCAAACTGTGCTGTTCCGGAAAGTACAAAAAAGTCACCAAAATACGCTGTCAATGTCCTTGAAGGTGGAGAAAGTCACGAGTAGACTTTTAATATTTAGTCCTTATGTAAAATTTGAACCGATTCATTTTACAAAATAAAGATTTTTAAATACAACGTGATAACTAACTATAAAATAAACCAACCGTTCACATCCGACTTTATCGTGGAGGAAGGAGAGAAAAATTCCAGTCGCACTTGAAATCATGGAGCCGGCAGAATTGTCAACCATGTTTAAACCTTTTTTACGCAGAAGCCAGAAAATTCAGTGGAAGGAAAACCATACAGTCGCAACACTGTGAAAGCCAATTCGTTCCGGGCTGGACAGATTTTCCACATTTGCCCTCGAAGCTTCGCTTCTCGACCAAATGTTCATTTTTCGGACAATCTCTCAGCCGCGGACATTATCAGCCGACATACCTGCCGCCTGAAGGGGTTTATTTACTAAATATATCCAGGAATATATTCCGGCTAAGGGGGTGTTAGTTTGGGATATTCTGGAATAATATATTCTAATATATTCTAAAAAGATATTCTGAAATATATTCCCGCTATTCTTCTCCTGGGGGCAGAATAGCCGGAATGGAAATCCAGGTATTCCGGACTGAGAATAGCTCCCAAACAAACGCTTACTCGCATTATTATTCTGGATTGATCCTAAACAAATGCGCCCTAAACCTAATGGAACACTGTTGAAATGGCAGGAAAGAAATATTATTTGACAACCAATTTAAGTTGTTTTGTGTTGAGGTAGTGCTGATGTTTTAGACTGAAGAAATTTAATGACACAGTCTGTGGTAGTACTTTTGGTTATGCATTTGATTATTGGCACAATTTTGATTTTTTGGGATGTTTTTTTGATGAGTGCCTCATCTTTGCCCAAACTACATGTAAACTTTACATACATATATAATTATATAAGAACTACACTTAAGCCTACTATAGTAAGAATCTTAAACCTTTCAGAATTCCAAGAAATAGCACATGGCCAATGCAAGCAGACAATTGTTTTCACCGACTCAACATGTACTGCCGCTGTACTTTTAAAAGAAAAATTAAACATACAGAAAGAAATAGCTTTTAAAAGCAAGTCTATAACTGCTTTCCAAAAATCCTTTCAACATAATTATTATTTAATAGGCACTAATAATGTTTTCTTTGTTTTTGTTAAGTACAGTATAAGTAAACATTGCAAATAGTGTTGCTTTAGCTACATTACAACTATCATATTGTCCTGTTCGTAAGTTTTGTGTTACACTATTTTCCTCTTTTTTTTCTTTTTATTTTGCTGCTACATGTATGTATATTATGATTGTAACTTAATACATGTATCAATAAAATAAATAAATGAATATTAAAAAACTCAACAATGGAGAACACTCTCGTGGTGTTAATTGCCACCAAATAAAATTAATAGTCAATTAATCCAATATTCTAGATTGTGCTGTTTTTGGTCAAGGAATAGTCCTTATTTAAGCTGGCTGTAAACTACAAAATTTCTGTGCTCAATAGTAGGAACAAGTGAACGAAATGAAAATGATTAACTTTTACTATGGCCTGCTTAAAAGCAGGGGAAATCTTACTTTTGAAAATTTACCACTACAACTGTATACAGTACAGCTCAATGGTAAGTTGACAGTCCCTCAAAGCTCGATACTCAAAACTCGATTCTTGATCCTCGATTCTCGAAAACTTTGAGGATCAAGACGTTCAAGCCCGTTTGAGGACTTATCAAGACCGTTTGACCATCAGTTGTTTTATTCATCACTATTGCTTTGTTTTCAACCACATGGTTTCCTTGAAATCTCTGTTTGAAATCCTTGAAAAATTATTCGGCTGTCTCCAAACTTGGAACTCCAAACTCGCACCTCAAAACTCGATTCTTGATTCCCATTCTCAAAAACTTTGAGGATCGAGAATAGAGTTTCGAGTCGCAACTGTCAACTTATCTCTGAACAGTACTGTACATGTACTTGATTTTTGTAGACATTTGCTCCTAACCTCAGCAACACTATGAATCTCTTTTTCATGAAAATCCCGTGAAAACCCCTTGAAAAACCCATGAATGCATTTTTAATGGCCATGAAAACAGAGATTTCAGGTTTCATGGCATTTATTTACACCATGAAATTTCCATGAAATTTAGAGAGGTGGTTTTCATGGGCCATGAAAAGTTTACAAAAGCACTGAAAATGGTTTTCATGGGCAATTAAATTCTGAAGTATTTCAGACTGACAGAATTCAAGACCCATGAAAATACAGTGCCAGCCTAATGTGTATTTCATGGGTCATGAAAATTCTAATTGGCCATGAAATTCCCATGAAAGCATTTCTGGATCATTTCTTCAGTATCCCTTGGTAAAAAAAAATCATGAAAATGCCAAACTCACTCTAGAGTAAAACTGCAAGGACAGAGACTAAATATTACTTTTAAACTCAGAATAGCTCTAGTCAGATCTGCTTGAAAATATCATTATTCTACATGTAATCAAAGTCACTTTAGATGTGTGTGTTTTCATTCAATTCGTCAATACATGAAAACAGTTTCCAGTGAATGAGAACTGTAATTTACTTTATAGAAAATGCTAAAAAAACAACTGAGCACGAACAATAATAGTAATTACACTATATACTGTAGAAAGATGATCTACTGTTCATCTTGATGTGTGGTAACTTGAGATTTTCAAGACGTTAACTTAAACTTCTCGTTCTCATTCTCGTCAAGGTGGGATCCTGCCAGCTGAATCACTAGATAACTTAAGTATGATGATAATGTGGAACATAAATTTTAAATTATCGCTAATGTGGGAATAACATGTTACCTGACTCCTCCCCATATAATAAAAGCATTATTCCTCATTTCAAGATTACTTCAATTGACTCTCCATATAATAACCATACTCTCTCTTAGTTTTAACTGCAACATGGCTGTGGCTGAGTACACAGGTCAATTTCTCGTGATTTCTAGAAATTATGTAGTTTATTGTCTGATCACTGATTCCTATTATAAACTTGATGACACAATTATAAATACCGGCAATGTCGATATCAAGGTCTCAACTGTTTATCTCCAGACTTTCTGTCTTCATATACATGACTACTATAATATTATGCTACCTCTTTCTCATAAAATGGTCAATTTATCTTGCCACTCTGAAGTAGTAAAATAGCTTGGCATACCTATGCACCTCTCCAAATAATATCTTAGTACTTTCCAGCTCGTGGCAGGTCTCTAAATTGTGCAAATCATGGAATTCCGGCATGCCCGAAATGAGCCGCCACATTGGATTTCAATGCTCCTAGACCCTGGGAATGAGTGCTATAACCCATGATGCAATGCGGTGAAACGCACGGTTGGTTTCAACGGTCAAACAATCACAGTAAAACAGGCTGAAGATACGTGTATTGTACTTAGAAAAGCATGGAAATGATGTTTAAAAGCAACAACATCTGGATCTTTTGTCTCTGGAAACAATTGTAAGTATACAGAATCGCAAGCCTTCCGGTACCCTGGGTACCAGAGGTTTTTCTCGCGCAGGGAATGGAAATTGCAGTGCCGAAGGCCGTTGGCAAAGACATGACTGACACCGGAAACCGTGCAAGAAAAACCTCTGGCACCCAGGGTAGCGTTCCGGATAAGGACTTACAAAAAGTGTCTTTGATGATTTTTACTGAAAAGATATAATTATATATATCATTCTCCAGCCAGGTGTGATGCTTGTCTTTCTTCTTGTCCATTTCAGCTTTTATGAGTTAATCAAACCAAAAAGAGTTGAAAGCTTATTGCCAACGAGCCAGCCAAGCGAAGACACTCGGCTGGCGAGGCGGCAGAGAATAGTGCCGCGCGAAGAATGCTGTATGCAAAAAAAATCTTGATCGGCGACCGAAACTGTAAGTGTAAGTGTAAGTGTAAGTGTAAGTGTAAGGTGTAAGACCCCCGGTTTTAGCCAATTGCAAGGACCGAACTATTTGAGCCATTGTAGTTTTAGCCAATCAGCAGGTGCATTACATCTAGACTTGTTCGGGTAGTTTGTGTTTGATTTGTTTTTGATGTGGAAGGGTCATTGTGAAGTGCGAGTGTTTTCTTTGCTGTTGTCTTTATTCAACTGTGAACAATTTCGTAGTCTCAGAACATACCGAACCAGCGAATCAAATATTGAGGAAAACTGTATGTTAGACAAGAGCAAATCCAGTGTGCA
>JAHPZR010026724.1:37500-72913 GCA_019787425.1 Platygyra sinensis
TTTCACAATCACATGATTTCACCTGTGACATATGATGACAAATTCACTTAACAACTTGTTATCCCCCATACAATTACATCGATATCTGGTTATCGTTAAACAACACAACAACACATGCATTCTTCCCAAACATCTCTGTTTCACCTATTACCTTATTTCACCAAATAAATAAAAAAGAACTCCACTTGCATATTACTCCTATGAAAAAGATCTAACAATTCTTTGCTTTTTAGCGGAAATTCGTGCTAAATACAATAACATACTGTCTCGGGTTAAAACGTGATGCGTTTATCTTGCCAAAAACATGCCATTCTCTGCTCATTAGAGCATACCACAGAAATACTCACGCTAAAAAGTTAGGCCTGGTTTAAACGTCGCATTTTACATGCGCCGAATCAAATACTTATTTTAGTCGACTCGAATGAATACGTTTGGCTGATTTGATTTAAACGTCGCATTTACTTGCCAAATAAAATTACTGAGCCGTGTGTTAAATTCCCATTCAAGCAAACATAAATTATTAACATAATTTCAATTCGATTCAGCACATGTAAAATGCGGCGTTTAAATCAACTGTGAAACTTCAGTCGAATATTCGACTGACTCGCATCGAATTGAAATATGTCGCATTTAATTGATTTAGACGTCACATTTTACGTGCATTTAATTAGGCAATTCGATTCGGCGCATGTAAAATACGACGTTTAAACCGGGCCTTATCTCCAAACACGATATAATATTACTTTTTGTCTAAAGTTTCAACAAACGCTGAGCTACAACATTAGCCATGAAATCATTTGACACAAGACATTGTATTTCAAAACAAATATCATACCAGCATTATTTACGCTAAAGTTCAATTCATGCCTCTGCGCTTATTGCTTTTAAATTATGGTATTCCTTAGAACATCTTATCAAATTTAATTCAACAGAAGTGGTGTAATGCTACCTAATGCACTGTACGATGAATATATTTGATGCTTTATCGAGGGAAATCAATTTAAATTGTAATGGGGTATAGTAGGTTGTTTGGTGGGATTTAAAAGATAGTTCGTGCAAAATACAACAACCCTTCTATTCACCAGAATTTCTCCCTGCGCGCTCCACTTTGATTAAGACTTGATATTTTACACCCTCTGATGCATCAGTCTGCCCCTGTGCCCCTCGCAAAGTGAGTGAGGAACTAATATTCCCTCATGTTTTAAAACGGATATCAAGAACTAGTTTTCTATATTCCAAGCAACAAGTAGTAGAAATATTTACATGGATACGTTAACAACAAAGGCTTACACATAGGTTATATTTCCGACTGAAATATGTAACCAAGCTTCTTAATTCTGAAATAGTTTGTAACTGTAAGGCTTTGTCACGCTATGCCTAACTTTGCAACAATTTCCTAAGACAAGGCCAAGTGTATCCCAAACAAATATGCCCTGCCTTGCAGGCATAAACAAGGAAAGGGTAGCATGAAGGCCAAAAATGTAAAGAAAATTAAAGGCAAGAGACACTGACCTATAGCGAGAAACAGACTGTTTCCAATAAGCAATACACTTTAATCTCCTTCACCCGCAAAAATTCCATTCATTCGCCTTTGCATTGTTTCCTCCTCCAGGTAACATTTTACCACTGCAGGCATTTTTTCGGTTGTGACATCGTCACCTTTTCCATATTGCCAAAGCTAATGTTCCTTAGCTTTCTAATTTTCAATTATAGCATTCCTCGAAAGGTCTCCTCGTTAAAATTGAACGAAAGCCCATCCTCATGCTGCAATACGCTATGCTGCCCCACGTCCTTCTAGTCTTTCCATGTCCATTTGTCCCAGCTACTGCTGCTTAGCTTGACAAATTTCAATTTTACAACTCCACGAATTTAACCAAAAACCCTCTTCGTGCCGCGTTAACCACCATATGTATGAACTCCATGTTGTCGGACAAAAAAATCCCCTTTCCAGTACCCCGCTAAAACCTGCTGAACCTACACCACGAAGTGCCGAGGACAAGAACCATACTTAGCAGGGGAGGGATAGAAGAAACGTTTTAATCCGGTTTTAATGAATAAATTAATCAGAATCGAGTGAGTGAGTGAGTGAGTGAGTGATCGAGCGCCATCCGATTGCCTTCTATGCTCATGGATGTTACGTAACATCCATGAGCAAAAACGAGGACAAAATATCAAAACGTGCGCGATGAACGCAACGAAGCAGAACAAGAGGAAATGGTTATTTAAATTTTCATTGCATAATTAGTGTGTGTTGATGTGGCACAAGTGATTAATGCATGTGCAGGCTGTGCAGCCAAATCCTGAATTTGTCAACTTCCCCCCCCCCCCTTTTTTTTCACCTCTATTATCTTTTTGTTAACAAGAAAAATGTCTATGTCAATTTAAGCTTTAAGCTTGCCGAACAATGCTAGTCAGATCCGCTGATTCAACACTGGCTTCGCCATTTTTCCTCCACTCGACAACCCGTCTTGAACGTTGTTTTTAATTCATTGAAACGATCTTCTGCAAATTCTTGCTGTGGTCGTCGTCAAACTGTTTGAACGATCCTTGATCTTATGATCGCTGAATAAATTACTGAATAGCCTTTCAAGGGGTGCAACTGATCAAGACTTATTGTGTGATTTTAATCACATGCGGCTGGGTGTTTTTGCTGTAGTTACTGAAGCACAAAAGCTTGAAGTATGCATCACAATTCACAAACATGAGTGATGATACGGTCAGTAATTCCATCATAACAACAACTTTATTAAACCAAAATTAATAACAGTTAGTGGATGGCCTACCCCGCAAATAGCTAGAAAAAGCTAATCGAGGCAGGGTAAGCCAAATACAAGAACACACCTATTGAAAGACAAATTTACACAACAGCAATTAGTTTAACAACTAAAGGTACAAATTACAATAATCTGTGGGATCCAACTGAAAATACACAGCAGTCTTCAAGGCAAACATTCCAACTTTAAATTTGAAGCTACATTATATTTGAAAAAATCTTAGTACGCTTAAATATGTATGCCATATTAGAGAAACCTTTGATTTTAGGAAATAAAATAAATCTTTAACCGAAACAAGATGTTTTGGGTGGTCTTTAACCTCCATCGGATACATGAACAAAAATCATATTTTTGTGAGTGTAATAAAGGTTAATGTTTGTAAATTATTTGTTTTTTTTCTTTCTGGCTAGAATCCTACCTGTGATGCTTCCCTCTTAATTCCCCATGAAATGACTCACCAATCTAAGCATAAGTTTCTCATGGGTCCTTAAAATGCCTTCTCAAACTCATTAATAATTCACAAGTTTGATAGCAAATAAAAAATGGCTAAATTCATCACGTGCATCATTTTTGATACCCAATGAAAACCTAGATGAAAACCACACGTGTTTTGGATATCGTATTCAAACCAAACGTTGCTTTCATCTGAGTCCTCATTGGATATCAAGATTCACGAATCAAAACAAAAGAAATTAAGCATAAAAACAGAATTTAAAAAAATTAGCATCCTTGGGAACTTGCATTTTAATAAAATAATTTTAACAATAAAACTCATGAAATTGGAAATTAAAACAGTTTTAAATACACATAGCATCCGATACTAAATACTGTTCCATACACAGTTTTCGGTGGATATCTCTTTACCTACGTTTCGCGCCAATTCAATGACAAATTTTCTTTGCAAAACAATTCAGACTCAAGCATAAGGATTTCCTTAATATGTAAGTCCAGCGCTTTGAGACCTAATATAAATCTGGTAATATCTGAACGAACCTCCCGAAGGAATGGATATTTTTCTTTACCCAAGTAATTCGCTATTCGTTAAAATAGTTTACGCGTAGTTGTTTTATACCTTGATGACGGGGAAGACAACTTTCTTGACTTAATTCTCTTCTTCGTAAACCATTTTTGGCTCACCGTGCCACTCCTTCCTCGCTCGTGGTTGGACGCTAATGAATCATGCATACAAACGCATTCTTTCGGAAAAGGGGAAATATTTAACACTGCATAATTTCTTATTGTTTCGTTTGCGAAAACATGTCACTGCATAATTTCCTATTGTTTCATTTGAGAAGCCATATCAAAAACTTGTGCTTCGTGTTTCATCAGGGGTTCCAAACACCTCGAAACAATAAAAGCACTCGGCCTGCGGCCTCATGCTTTCATTACTTTCTTGGTGTTTGGAACCCCTGATGAAACACTTGCACTCGTTTTTGATATATTACATGAAAAATCCATGAACCTACTTAGAACATTTTCATGGACCCTTAAATTTGTCCATATTCACGGAGAAACCATGAGTTTTTCATAAACCATGAATTTGGGTAATGGCATGAATTTACCACGAACTCAAGATAATTATATTTAATTCATGGGATTTTCACTACCATTAAAGTACCATTAAAAACCAGTTCCAATCTACAGTACATTTTAATGGCTTTTTCATGGCTATTTCATGGGCTTGACAACATGATAAGAGTTTTCATGGGTCCTGAAATGTGCCATGTTAACAGGATTTTCATGGCATTTTAATGGTTTTCATGGATTTTTCATGGTATCTAACCCATGAAAAACCTGGGGAATTAATCCATGAAAATGCCATGAAAAACATGTGAAAACCCTGTGAATATACCATGAATATATTCACAAGATTTTCATGGGTTTTCATTTCATAGTGCAATCTGTGCCACAAATTCACAACCAAGGCCAGAAAGCATGGTTCAAAGGTCTAAATACATGTACCTACAGTGTACCAAGCTAAAGGTAAATTGCAAACAACAAAATATAAACTTACCACTATTAAAGCCAACAATAAGGCGTCCAGCGATAAGTAATGACGGTGCTTTAGCATGGTATGAGAAAAACATCATCATAGAGCCTAACAGGGCTGGTAGATTGTTCAACAATAGGGTTCTTTTACTGAAGAGGAAAATAACAAATCACTTCATAAACATTGGATCACAAATGTGCAACAACAATCACAGCATCTCAGAGTGTGTTAAAGAAAAACCTTCAAGATTACATAAAAAAGTGACAGCTACCAAGGAGACCATTATTTCCAAATTGGAAGCTAGGGCTAAAGAATCTGGTAAAGAACAAAAAGCACTAAGGGGTTACATGTACCATGACTATATATTTTGTGCATCTGGAGACCTAAACTCTCAGCCCAAGCAAAAGTCGTATATACATGTCGCCCTTTGAGCCCCAGACATCCCCTTTGCAGTCCCTATAAGTAATATTTATTAGCTTTGGAATACATTGGACAATGGTACATTTCCATTGCGTTACTCAAGACAATAATATCAATAGCCCTCCAATGGAAATCCACCATCCCCTTAGAATTTGCATTAAACCTTTCTTGAGGTGGGTATGGATATTTTCTGGAACTCCATATTTCAGTCATGAAATGCAAGTTGCTGATATTCTCTCCTGCCTTGTATTTAGTGCATGAGAACCTGATCAGGAATCAAGAAAAGCTTGTTCCTTTTAGAGCTACATTTGTAAAATATTGGAAAACAAGTTATTGAGATATATTTTTCAGAAAAGCAATTTATCTCAACCTTTCATTTTGGGTCCACTAATCACCTGAGTAGCACCATCTTAGCTTTGAATGATAGCTAACTGATACCTAACAGGGTAGTTTAGTTCCACACATTGATTTGGTACAGTATGTCAGGCTTAATTAGCCAGTTTTTGACAAGTGGGCACAGGGATATAGCTCATTATAAGTTTTTAACAGGTGAGAATCTAGCAATGATAGGCTGGCATTTACACCAAAGGCCCATTGTGGTGTGCCTTTGGCACGCTCTACCTGGGGGGGTCCGGGGGCATGCCCCCAGCAGGAGATGCATTTTCCCTGATTTTAAGGGCCCCATTGACTCCTGGAGCTTTTTGCTGGCCAAAAATGCGTTTTTGGACATTCTGGTGGTTTTGAGGCTACATCTCGGCTGAATTAGCTTTAATATGGTCGAAAGTGCATTTGCAACATGACAGCTAGCCCTTTTTGTCACTAGAATCGCATTTCACAACATTTTGGCTCGGACGTGCGCAGAAATCAAATTTTGAGATTTGATTTGGACGAGAAGGTGACCTACATGTACAACTTTAGGCTTTTCAATTTTTGAATTTTTTTCCCCTTTCCTTTTTCTCCTTTCCTTTTCTTTTTGCTGCAGTGATTGACCTTCTACTAGGCTTGCTTGCGATTAAAAAACTTCCAAGAAAGCGTCATCAAGGCGGCCAATTTTTACCATGTAGCAGCCAGGTGTAGTGGCAGGAAATTTTGCTCTGAGTTTTTCACTCATATCTTTAATATGAGATATATAAGAGTAATGTGTTACAAAATAGGCGGGTAGCCATGGTAACAATACAGAAGTAGAAGGTAATGTATCTTTTCAACACATATTAGGAGACTGATGGTGAAAGCGTAGAGTCCTAGGTCAGGTCTACAAAAATTTCTAGGCAAAATCGACCTTCATAAAACGGGCTGGGTATAAAAGACCTATGCTGGCGCTATTCCCAGCACTTTCAGTCTTAATCAGGAAAAAACCATAACTACATGTATGTTCCGAGTTTGACAATACACTGTATGCAGCTGTGTGACTGGATGATTACATGTAGTTCTGTTCACAAACACAACTTTGAATCACCTTGGTTTGGAGATGTTAATCATGGGAACAGCTATGTGTCATTGTAAATATCTTGACTCAATCAGACTCACGACTCTCTGGACACTGGAGAAGTCTTGACTTGCAACACATTGTATGTTATAATTATACATGTAGGGGACCTCAACTTTACCGTAAAGAGGTAAATCAAATCCACAGGAAAATACTTGATGTAATGCAATTATGTTTTATCCTAAATAATTTATGTTTCATCCTATAAAACCTCTGTTGTTCATATTACATTGTGTAAAAATGCTGATCTTAGCCATAGTTGTGAAGGGCCTTTAGGCAACAGTGTGATAAATTTGAGGGGATCAATTAAACGAAGACAAACGAACAAACAAGGAATAGAATCTGGATACTCAAACGCATCTATATTTCAATAATAGCAATTCGATCATACAGTGCTTTCCATGTGACTTGCGCGTGCATACATTTATGACATGACTGCATAAAATGCGGAGTTAAACAATACTAACGGTAACAAGGTTCAAATATCAAGTTCAGTCTATTCGACAGCCATAGCCTGAGGAGTTGAAAGTCAGCTAATGAAATCATTCAAGCTACAACACAACTGTACATGTATTAAGTGAATGGGTCCAAGGTACTCTCATTGTCTTTGTTTATTTCAGGTAATAAATCTACAATGAGCAGAGTTTCATGAAGATGAAACAGCTACATATGTACATGTACAAGGGAGCAACTCACCTGCCCAATGAATTGGCAATTACTGGACCAACAAGAGCACCAAACATTCCACCAACAGCAAATATCGCGACAGCTGTGGACCACATCAAACTGCTAAACTTTGTGTGCTTATTGAAATAATCCCTTATGTTCTGTTCAAAAACACAAACAAAACAATTCAGAGTCAAATAAAATGCAGTCAAACTTTTCCTTAATTGTTATAGACCCTTCCCCAACACAAACACAGTAATGTTCCCTTATTCCCAAAGAAATCAGATTTATCTAATAAATAATTAAATAATATGCCTGCCAGTGGACACTTATCTCTGCCCCTAACCACGCATTTTTCAGATTTTACACCTTGTCACAGGATTTGATTAAAAATGAATCAGGACTTGCAAATACAAAATGTACAATTTGCTTGAAGTTAAACACAGATAATTTATGATAACCAAAGTTGTGGACATTATGCTATGCAAATCATTGCATAAAGTATACATATGTAGAAGTTAAATCATTTTTTGTATTGTAGTCATCCATATAAGGAAAGGTACACTGCAGGCAAATGTTTTATGTTATTATGATGAAACTGGTTGGAACCAAGAGATTATCAACTTAGAGAGTGAATCCCCCATATAGGCCCTCTAACTTAGGTAATCCCTCTTAAGCTATTTTTAGACATTGCACCCAGTTCTTCTGCGGATATGACTCGCACGTTGCATGGATGTTTTCGTGAAGAATCAGCTTACATTTTGTTTGTTTCGCTACAAAGCAAACTAAAACCTCAAACGTTTAACGCTGTGGAGATGTCTTCTTTGATATTTTGATTACAAGCAAAGGAGCTTTGGCTCTCTGTACAATTTTCCAATACATTTCAAAACTTCAATGGGAGTTTAAGACAGATGTACCTGAGCAGCACAAACAATACAACTGAATGAACGGCAGTAAAATGTCTAGATAAACGAGTGCAAAGCAAACAAACACACAAACACAAGCTAGGCAACTGAACAAACAAATGGTCGAAAGTGCAGCCAGACAGCTGCCCAAATAGCAAAAAGCAGCAGCAATGGTAACAACACCAAAGACAACGTTGATTAAAAAACGACTTATTCAATATTCAATCTACGAATCTCAAGAGAATTTGAATTCTTTCAGTTTGTCTGTATTGTCAGAAATATCCCAAACAGGACATGTAAGACACCTTCAAAATTCGAGAAAGAATATTAACAATTGACCGTTGCATAGTTCAGGTTCGCTGAAATATGCAAAATGTGGCTATTTCTCATTGTTTTGTGAACCTTTGTAAACAGCGGCAAAGAAATGAGCAAAGAATTATGACGCGCTTACACAGCCATTGCACTCGTTGCTGTTGCAGTTGAAGCTTGCTTAAATTAACTTCTCAAAACCATATAAACAGCAAAATAATGAACAGCCAAACAAGCAGAAAAACAAATGAACGCCGGGCCATACAAAAGGTGACTGAGAGTGCAGAAAACATCTCTGATATGAAACAAAACCAAAACATACATGTATAAAAATAAGTTCCTGCCATTTCTTTTCAGGTAGTTTCGAGAAAATTGCTTTGGCTGTCCACATAATTATCACGTGAGTAACATCCTCAAAAGAACTGGGTACTATACATGTCTAAAAATAACTTAAGAGGGTTACCTTACTGTAGTTAGAAGACCTGTATGGGGGATTCAGTCTCTTACATTTACCTTCAGTTGATAATCTCTTTTTGTAACTTCATGTAATTAAACTTCTGAAATATCGCAGCACAGTTTGGGGGCCATAACATGCTTTTTACAGGTACATCAAGTATAACCTGCATTTGAGCGTGCTTTTGGCATTCTGAACCTGGAAACCTAGGATGGTCACCAGAATAACATCCCAACAATCAGTTAAAATGGGATCAATGGTGAAGAAGTACAAAAGTTCATGCTCTACTGTTGTATAATTCCAAACGAATTACATGAACTGGGGAAAAAGCAGATGGATAAATGTTACGAAAAATTGTTGCGTGACTTGGAACATTCACGAATATGCTAATTTAGTCTGGAATCTTCTCGCATATTAATTAGTGTCGCATCACAGTGACTAAGTAATTTATTTTAGCCGTTTACGTCTGCTGCTGTAAATAGTTCCACATTGTAATGTTACTTTATTGAGTAGAGCCGGAAAGTTCTAGAACCTCATGCTGTAAAGTACTGTATATAAGTAAATCGGTGTCGTTTTTAAATGGTTTTTCCCAGGAGCGTTTAGAGAGAATTATCTCGTGAGTCGGTGGTGTTTATTGAAGTGTAGCGAAGGTCGTGTGTAAAGTGTTGACAGAGGTCGTGTTTGTTGAAGTGTAACAGAGAGGTTACATGGATATCTGGCAAGAGGCTGTGTTTATACAAAAGTGACAAAGGTCGTGTGTAAAGTTTAGCAGAGGAGTGTTTATTCAAGTGTAACTGACAAGCCTAGGTGTGCTTGTTGTGAAGTCTTGAGTGGAGTTACTGCATTCATCTGGAATAAATAACCTTGTTGTTGTTTCCGACATCTCTGCGTTCTGTTTAGACTACAAACTACCTGCCACTTCAGGTTATTCCTCACAATTGCACTGCGCATCCTTTCTGCGCATAATTTATGGCGTCATTTAGCGCGCCCGCATGCACGCGCTTATTGAAAACATGGCGGATTTGCCTTGATATTGAGCGCTGTCAGTAGGAAAACGGCTATAGCTCACCAACGAGCACGGGCAGCCCAACTTTTTTTTCAGTCATTGTAATCAACTTATCATAAACTTTGCTTGAGGAAAGACTGATCTGATTCCTATTGCTGAAAATTGAATAAATAACGAAAATAGCAAGTAAACTGTGTTCTTTTCTAATTTGCCCTATGGTAACCATGTCAAGAAATTTGGTTGAAATTTCAATCACGAGTTCAACTTTCTGTCCAAATCAAACTTAAAAAGTTTATTTGTGTCCGATACAATGCATTGACTCCAGTTTAATGTGTGTACTCATGAGTCTCGGTCACAAAAATTTACAATTGTTACTGGGAATGCGTTCTTCTAATAAGCATTAAATAATGCCAAAATGGGTCATTTTCAATGCTCCAGTGCTCCTTAATGAGTATGGGCACCCCCCCTTTTTTATTTCAAAATTGAAGTTCTCATAATTTTATGATAAATATTCAGTGGACAAAGTTTGAACGAAAATCTATTGTCAGTTTTATTTCAGGGGAATTACCTTAAAACATCGAACCTGCAACAATAAATTTAAGGAAGCAAGGAACGATGGAAAACGGGCATAGTTTAGCAAATCGGAGCCGGACAAGCTTGTTACTATTGGCAAATATGTTCTTTTGTAAGACTTGATTGGCTTTGTAAATATTTAATTTTTCTCAGCTTCAGTATCTGGCCATGGACATTTCTGTTATTAGGCTGAATGATACAACAGTGAAGGAGCGGTCTGCAAAATAGCTTGGAAGAAACTAAAGGTAATTAATTTTATTGGAAAATCCTGAAGTTAATCTTTGGAGCGTAAGGTAGGGGGTTTGTTTTTTTTTTCTCCTAATCTGTGTTTGTTTAGTGTTATTCATGTTGAGCTCTTGTAGCATATTTTCCCCTTTAATTTTAAATTTGATGATAGATTTATTGGTTCTTTGCCTGTAATTAGGTTACTACTTGTTTACTGGTTATGTGTTATGTTTTTGCATTGATATGTACAGTTCCATTTGCATGTTCTTAGATTTAGATTGTAGGTGCACATCCCAAAGGAACACACTTTGTTTTACACCAAATAAAAATTATGTTTCTATTAATATGTGGCTTATCTTTATTAAGAAGGTTTATTGTCTTATAATCATCTGCAATCCCTGTAAAATATGGTTCATTTGCATTTAGATGACATTAGACACTTGTAAATTGGTCTCTTTGAATGTGAGGGGCATTAGCAACTTTCAGAAAAGGTGAACGATTTACACCTGGGGCCTGTTTCTCGAAAGACCCGGTAGTTACCGGGCCCGTTAAGCTGTTTTGTTTTCCATTCTAGAGGGAGTTTCAAAAGGTTTGAAAATTGCACAGAAAAGTTATCAGCAAAAGAAACAAAATCGACTTCATCAGAAGTCAGAACACGCCCTACTTTTCTTGAGACTTTGGTATCAAAATCTGATTCCGGGCCCGTTAAGTTACCGGGAGTTTCGAGAAACGGGTCCCAGGTCTCAAAAAAAAAGCATACTTTATCTTTCTGCAGATAACTCATTCAAAAGTAGATTCTGAAAGACAATGGCAAAGTGACTGGGGTGGCGACATGATTATGTCACATGGAACTCCAAATTCATGTGAAGCTGCCAGTACTTCTAAAAAAGGCATTGATTGCACTGTTCATTCAAAAATCTTGGATCACTTAGGAAGTTACGTGATCCTAAAGGCAGAAATTAAAGATAAAATGTATGTATAGACAGCTAATAAGGAAACAGATATTGTCAACTATTTTCTGAACAATTTAAGAATGATTCTGAAAAATGAAAAATCAGACTATGAAGACAATATAATTATAGGGGGAGATTTTAACTGTCAGTTAAATCCAGTCTTTGATAAGAATGGAGGCACACTTTTACCTTGAGAAAATCAGTAATTGAAACCACTGATGGTTCATGGGATGAAATCAATTTGATTGACATTTGGAGAGTAAATAATCCGCTACTAAAAAAGCTACACTTGGAGTCAAAACTCGCCTGATCATTTTCCCACTTACATGTAGACTACTGGCTAATTTTGAATAATTTACAGTATTCAGTTACATGTATGGTAACGAATATTAGTCCTGCCATTAAAACTGACCATGCAGATATTTCTTACGAGTTTAACATTTAGTAATGATCACATTAAAGGCCCGGATCACTAGAAAATGAGCTGCTCACTAATAGATGATGACCACTGCATTAGAAAGGTTACAGCTAGAATGCCTGTTTGGCTGGCCCAATGTTGCAGTGATTTGCAAGACAGTAGAAGCATCTGGGATTGGATTACATTAAGGTGGCCGAACAGAGTGTCCAAGTACCTATGCCTAATTCACCATAACTTTTAAACTATTTAAGCTTTGGTGACCAATTTTTGCAAGAGTCAAGGTTAACCACAGAAATATTTATTCTCATATTTTGACTAGGGTGTGTATTGTTGCCATGGCAATGGGGCTGGTTAAAAACAAGGCTTAAATAATGGTTTTTGTTTATTTAAAAAAAAATCCAGTCGTTAGATTGTTGTCATATTTTGCACACTAAGAATTGACATTAAATCCCTTCTGTCAACATGGTTCTAATAAAATTTTGACATAGGCGATTTTCGTAATTCGCCGTTAATCGTTTTCTACATTATTAAAAATTCCCTATGTCAAAATTCAGATTTTGTTTGATAGATCATTCACGTGGTCTCTGATCTATTTTTCTGCCAAATTTCTTGAAATTCTATGGACTGGATCGTTAGAAATCGCCACGTTTCTGCTAAAGCAATCGGTCTCAATTTTTCAAGCAACTGCGCATGCGTTGCATTTAACTGGGTTCTTTCGGCAACAAACAAAAGCTGAAAATTGCTGGGTTCTTTGCATCGTTACCTTTTCTAACATATCTTTGTAATAAAAGACTAAAGCCATCAATACACTGCGTTCAATTATAGAGAAAAATAACACAGATAGTGCGGGTGTTGAGTAAATAAAATGATCACTCTATTGACGGCATGTTTGTTTTTTGAAATCCTTGTACACGTGCTGAATTGCATCAGCAAAAGCACGCGCGAAAACTGTGTTTGGCCACCTTAAACATCACAGCACATGCAATGCAGCATTCATGTATATAAAGCAAGGCAAAGAAAAGAAAAAGAAATCATACTCCAAACAGAATTTACAGATGCAAAACAAATGTTTGAATCAGACCCTAGTGAAAAAACAGCTAATAGAAAAAGTAGAAATTTTTATGAAGAAAAACTTCAAGGGATCATACAGTGTATATTACTTGTGCACAGGCTTGTTGGTGTGAATATGGTGAAAGAGCTCCAAATGTTTTCTTAATATAAACTAGTGAGACAGTCTCAGATAGTGCAGAGTGTTATGCAGGACTGTCAGTACGTTTTGAGTCATCAGCTGCCTGTATGTAACTTGTTAGTTTAAGGCCCAAAAATAACTTACAATTACTGTTTATCAAGACGGTTTTAAATTTTACTGTGGTGTTTTACGTGGAATTTCGTTCATTCTAAATTCATTAATACGTTGAACTAGCAAACGTGATACTTTTAGTTTTTCAACGCCAACGTTTGTAACTTGATATTTTTGTTTTTCTCGCAAAGTTTGTAACATGATACCCTTGTTTACTCAAAAACCTACAGAGAAGATATGCTCGCTTTTTTCCTGAGAAAAATGAAATAATGTTATTTACTTATGAAAAAATTGGAAGAGGAATGATTTTGTTTCAATCAAGAGGCAAATTTTCATATCATTGATAAACAGTTATTGAATTTATGGAGAGCTCGGAAAAAATCCGAGTCCCAGATGAGATTTGAACCCACGAGCGCATAAGTCTTTAATATACGATAAACAATTACTAATTTAATTACCAAATAGTCACGTCATGTCTCGGAATAGCACGATCTTATTAGGTTGCCACCGATGGTGTTAACAGTAAACCAGTTCAAAATACACAACGATATCGATTTATACAACCGAGGAGCGTTTCAACTTGACCGATATTATGTCTTACATAGGTGAATGCGCCCCTTCAAAGACTGACTAATTTTATTTGCGGTTTCAGTGCATGAGTGCCACAGTGTCTACAGAAATATTTCGGAAGTGTTTCGGGTAAATACATTTGTGAACTTCTTGTTCTCTTTCATAGGAGAGAAAATAAACAAGCGACTGAGAAGATCCATTCGTTTCCCTGTTTAAAGCTTAGCAAACACGAAGTAGTTTGAAAACAGCACACGGCATTTTTGAACCGAGCAAGGGATGATTCCAAAAGATACGCTGTCACAAAAGCGTTCTTTGCACTAAAAGGGGGAACTGATATTACCCGAAATATGACTGCTATTGGCCGTTAAGACGAGAGTGTGGTATCGCACGCGTGAATCTGAACTCGAAAACGGATTGTATCATGCTGACAATGCTAGACCGCATGCGTCTTACATACTGTGTTCAACTGCAAGGAAAAGCACTAAACATATAGTTAACACTAACGCTAATCAATCTGCGCATCTGCGCATGCGCTTCGAGTAAATCGCTTTTGTTCTTAAGAGAATAGTACCACAAGGATAACAAGAGAATATTGGAACCATATATAGTTTTCTGATGTTACGAAAGAACTTATGTAAGTATGGTACGTTTTACGTAGCAATCAAAGCTACTTACCCCACCCGCTCAAAACAAGGCTAATTAATTAATTGAAATTAATTAATTAAACAAACATTAAAGTTTACACCTTATTGCCATAGTGCCTTATGGCCTTATTGCCATAGTGCGTTAGCGGCTTCAGCCCCCAAACCATCCCAATAGTGCACTCTGCACTAAAAAGGAACCATGTTAAAAACATGTTCGAAAATTGGAAATCAGTGGTTCGATCACTACAGACCCCTTTAAGATACTTTCTGAACAAAAATGTAGGTGGCACGCCAGCAACGGAATCCTTCTTGAACAATTTAAATATCCCTAAACTTTCAGATGAACAAATGTTGTAGTGTGAGGGCAATGTTACATGTATTCTGGAGGAAGGTGCTAAAAAAGTTTTCAGCTTAATAAAGCTCCATGCAATGACGGGATTTCAGGTTTAATTTTACATGAAATTCTGGCCAATTATTAGTGAACCTTTTATTAACTGTGCCAACAAGCTGTGATCACTCTTATTGAAAAGAAGGGAAAGGATTGTTCATTTTTAGCAGACTGGAGACCAATTTCACTTGTTATGCTAAAATTATTTCCAAGGTCTTAGCAATAAGGATATCACAACCAGAGTGGCTTCATAAAAGACCGCTACATAGGCGAAACTGTTCGACAATATTTGATATAATGGAGTTTTCTCTCAAAGAAAATAATCCTCATTTAATATCTTTATTGACTTCCACAAAACATTTGATAGCTTAGAATGGAGCTACCCTGGTCTGGTCTGGTCACGTGCTACTTTGACAATTGAAAACATCAGGGAGGGGTCCTCTGTTATGAGGCAGTTTGTCGCGTTAAGCTTTGTCGTGCTGCGACCGCCATTAACCGTGATGTTTAACAATAGCCTTTGGGCTGAAGTTTTGAATAGCATCTACTCCGGCCTTTATCTAAAGGTTAGGCAAGCCTGTCTCGAGAAAATTTGCCGTGGTTGTGATGTTGCTGCTGTCGTACCCATTGGATTTATGGCAAGTCAGTTATATTTCAACTGAGGATGTCGAGCAGCGCAATTTTATTCCGAAGTGATAGTTATTTTAGCACTGTTGTTTCTCCTTTGAATGCACGCGATCAGACTGATCCAGAAAAAAGAACTAATATATAGATTTAGGCCAGCCTAAAAGCGTAGCTCCTTGGCCGGGTTGTTCAGTGCCTGATTAAGCTAACCCAGAAAAAGGTAGAATTTTGATTTGAGTTTTGTAACTTTGCGGTGATGTTTTCTGTTTATTGTTTGGCTTTCTGTTGTGAGTTTCATAGTCGCAAAAACATTTGTATAGAGGAAAAAGCTATAATTTGAATAAATTTTAATCCCGGGCTTCCATTAACCAGCTTCCAAACAATCCTGCACTGTTTTCTACAAGTTAATCTGACTTGAGCCCGCGATCAAATCAAAAACCATTATTTGGTCAGCGGTCAACTTCGAAAAAACACGTGATCTCAATGAGTTGTATACTTGAGCCTGCGATATGGTCACGGGAACTGGTCAGTGGATACCTTGTTTTGATAGATGTCAATTGATCATAACATGGATGTTCAATATCAAAGCACTACGAGATTCATGAGACTCTGAAATTCCCAGCAGGACATAGGTTTTAATTTCCGGTGAAGTCAATGTGCTCGTGCTAATCAGATTACAAATCTGTCATTACTGCACAATTTGTGGGTGTTTGTGGTGTCTAATGCGGTAAACCAAATCACCAGCCATAAATAGCTTCTTAAAACAAGTTAAAATAGTTAATATTACAACCAGAGCCTTCGTTGTTTGCATGCATCGCGCGAAATTCGATCAAAGAACGCTTGGCGCGAACTAGAGCAAGGCGAAATCCATGTCTGTTTGCGTCTATCGACCAAATTCGCGGACCGTCGCTCGATCCCAGCCAAATTTGATTCGCCGTGTTGAGCGAATGGTTTCAGAAACCACAAGAGTTCATCGTAAGTAATTTCTTTTTGTTTTTCAAAGCAGACATCGCAGAAGTTTATATTTTTGATCTGAGTGATACAAATGGCCAAATGGCGGGATCGTGGATCCATCGTGGTCATCATGATTTCGATCATCGAGATAGAAAGATACAATTATTTTCGTTCCTCACTTCGGAATAGTTTGAAGAGCGTTATGAGGAAAGAACCTGGATGCTGATGAAATACACAACCTCAAGAGATCAGGGATTTATTAAATTCAATCAAAGCTCGCGTGGAGTTATTAATTTATCGGCTGAGACAAGCGACAGCAGGAAATGCGTCTGCGTTCGCAAACTAAGCTATCCTCGGCTTTTTGTGAGACGCCCTTGAGCGTAATATTATTGCCAAACAGCTCTTGACAGACTGTCTTTAATTTTCTGAGCATCGGTCGCAACAGGGTAAGTTATAATACACATTTTTAAAGATATATCAAACTAGAAATCTGCTATTTATAATTCATACTTTTCATCAAAAGCTTGCATTTTTGCCTGTCTTGGTGGCTCACTATTCTCGGTCTAATCTTCCTTTTAAATAACGAAGTTTATTTTTAGTGTATGTCATGTTCCGGGGTTGGGGTTATTTTATCGATCTTTCAAGGAATCAGAATGTTACATGAAAGAAGAGAAATAATTAACAATTAAAAATAAATAAATTGTGGTCAGGAAATATACAAACACTGTAATAACTATTGTTTGGCTTGCCTGAAACGACAGGGGAGCTTAGCTATTTCAAGCTGCAATTTTTTTTTTTCCGAGGTGTTTCTTGGGCACTAAAATGCTCATTATTTCTCTTAAAATCATCTTGATTTATGAATAATGACGAATATAAAAGTTTGTAATCACTGTTTGGCTTGCCTGAAACAACAGAGGAGCCTAGCTTTTTCAAGCTGCAAATCTGTGGGAACTTTTTTCCCCAGGTGTTTCTTGGGCACCAAAATGTACATTGTTTCTTTTAAAATCATTTTGATTTATTAATAATGATAAATATAAATATTTGTAATCACTGTTTGGCTTGCCTGAAACAACAGAGGAGCGTAGCTTTTTCAAGCTGCAAATCTGTGGGAATTTTTCTCCAGGTGTTTCTTGGGCACTAAAATGTACATTATTTCTCTTAAAATCATTTTGATTTGTTAATAATGATGAATATAAATGTTTGTAATCACTGTTTGGCTTGCCTGAAACAACAGAGGAGCTTAGCTTTTTCAAGCTGCAAATCTGTGGAAAATTTTTTCCCAGGTATTTCTTGGGCACCAAAATGCACATTATTTCTTTTAAAATCATTTCGATTAATTGATACTGAAGAATATAAATATTTGTAATCACTGTTTGGCTTGCCTGAAACAACAGAGGAGCCTAGCTTTTTCAAGCAGCAAATCTGTGGACATGTTTTCCACAGGTGTTTCTTGGGCACTAAAATGTACGTTATTTCCCTTAAATATCATGTTTTACTGACTTAACAATGAAAAAAGTAAATAAGTTTAAACATGACAATCTCTGTTTGGCTCGCCTGAAACAACAGAGAAGCTCAGCTTTCATAAGCTGCAAATCTGTGAGAAACTTTTCTCCGGGTGTTTTCTTGGACGCTAAAATGTACGTTATTTTAACAATCATTGTTTGATTTGATAATAATGAAGAACGCAAATGTTTTTAAATATTGCAATCTACGTTTGGCTTGCGTGACACAATAGAGAAGCTTATGTCCTGGTGTTTCTTGGACACTAATATTGTTCATTGGTGATATTAAAAAAAGCATTAAAATCTTATCATGAACATGAAAAATGTTTTTTCCGCTTGTTTATGTTTTCAGTACTAATGCATGTATATTTTGACTTTGTAGTTTGAGGATCCTGTTCATGATATTCAGGATATTTTGAAACTGGTGTTCACATGGACCTTGGCACATATTTACCCAAGAAAACAACGTCCCTGCTAAAATGACATGATTAATGTATATAAGGTTTGAGTGGTTGGGGTTCGTTGAAATCAATTGCACAAGAAAAATTTTTAGTCATTTTGAGAAGAAAATCGCCTTAGTCTGTGACTGGTTCCTCAGACGTTGTACAGTCTGCCCGAGATATCTCAAACCTTCAAGGGACATTGAAAAGGTTCAAGCTACTAGGAGTTCGAGTTATCAGGAATTGAGAACAAAGGACCGAAAAATAAGAAAAAGAAGGTTTTACCATATTCCTACTTTCGCGTTTCTATTCATACAGTGAACATTGCAATCTAATTTAATTTCCGTTTCCCTTCCGGTTTTTTTTTTCTTAACTAAGTCAGGTTACTATTTTCGGAAGAACACAAGGTAAGTAGAATGTAAAATTTGCTGAGGAGAGTTGTGGAAGCTTATATATCATTTTTTATCAGTTAATGTCTGAATTAGGATTAAGTTCATGCGATACCTACGGAAAACTGGCCCTGTTTAGCGAGAAATGTTTCGTTTATAAGCGAGGAAGGGTCGTGCTTACGCATCCATTGTTATAAAGTACATGCACCAGATTTTTCGAATAATCCGCCGAATAATCTCTGTTCGAGTAATTGTCTTTATTATAATGACACCAGGTCTTTTCATGTCTGTTTGTGAACTTGCCGGTTCTGAGCCTGTATTCTTTTGATCAACTTGACAGGCTTGTATTTTAATGACAGATCGTGGTCTGATTAAATTGATTTCTTAGCATATTTCTTGGGAAGAGGCGTCAAGAAATTTCCGGCCCACTGTTTAGCTACGTGTCAAATAAATTAGAACCCCTGCCGATGTTCTACGGTTCAACCGTAGAACATCGGCAGGGGTTCACGATTTCAGATACCTATGAATCTCGTAGTGACTGATAAAAAGTAATGGCATTTTGTTACGAATTTATTGTCTCAGTCTATTTAGGTCTTTGATTTGGCCCATAGATATCCACTAGTCTCGTGTTTTTTTTAGCATCATTCCTCCAAAGTTCAATGGCAGGCTCAGGGTTAAAGTTTGTTACAGTAACCCTGCCGAGGGCATAGAGTCTCTTTGTTGAGTTTGCACCTCCAGTCAGATTTAACTCTATTCATATATACAAATGCACTTTTTTAGCAGATTGTTTAGGATTTAGGAAACAAACCATATTGCAAACTGAAATACTGATCTCATTCAGGCATGATTGGCGAAGAAACATGGAAGAATAAACCAAGTCACATTTGCTGGCTTTGTCACACACACTGCAAAGATTTTATGATCTTGCTTAAATTATTGAGTAGAGTCTAATAACTACTGTGTGAGATCTGCACAAGTGAGCACAACTGTAGGTGGAAAATGGATGAAAATAATTATTGAAATCAATAAATTCTGAATTACAAGCATTAATTTTTCTTGCCTGTCACCGGTGACAGGCTGAGGCATCAATATTTCTTACCTGACACCTCCTAAAACTACCTGAAATCGACAAGTAGACAGGCAACATTTTGACCACTGTTAAAAGTCATCAGCATCAGAGTGGCTGGCTGATTTCCCTTGCGGAGGGGGGGGGGGGGGGGGAGACTCCCATATGAAAGGGTCAGAGATGCTTGCCATCTCACTAAGGTATTTAAATTTCAAAGCATCTTCAAAGTGCCAACAAAATTGGGCAAAAATTAATGATATTTTGAAGGTTTTACATACCAATACACTTGTTATACTCTGCTTACCATGCTATGCTTTAATTCAAGCACTGCCGGACATTGAAGCATGGAGCAGGATGGGGGGGGGGGGGGGGGGTCAGGCAACCCAGGGGAATTAGACTCTGTAAAGCGCACAAGGGTTGGGATTTTGATATCCACAACGATCCCCAGGGTGGGAAATTTGACTCGACCACCATCTTGAAAAATTGATAGGATCTAGGAATGAGTGACGAGTGGTGCACCATCTTGGAAAATACCCAGAATACATTTGAGTGGGTTTCACACATCCAAGGATGGCTGAACGAAAGTACAGGGCATTGTAAGGAGTATTGTGTTACTTTTTTTAAAGCAAAATTTTGTTTTTTATGCCCATCATGATCAGTGCTCTGTCTTTAATTTTCTATAGCACAAAATATATCTCTTTCAGCTTTGAGAAGAAATACAGTGCAGCTCAGATATATCCGAACCAAAATATACGCGTAATTCGCGTCAGCCCAATACGCGTATACGCGTATGCATATACGCACATACGCGTATACAGTGTATGCGCGTATGCCTCATTAGTATGTATGAGCTAACCTTTTGTCTCTTCTTTTCTTAACACAGCTTAAGTCATTGTTTCTTGCTACAGGGCAAAAAAGAGTTTTCATTATTTTGAATACGCGTATACAGCAACATCTCGCAAGTGAAGTGAGTTGCCGACACGTGCGGAAAAACAAGACTTTTCCTGAAGTAAAAAATAACTAAACGTGAGAGGCACACCATAGAAACTTTGATAAACGATTTTTTCGTAAAGCAAGAGCATTTTACCGTTTAAATGAATGATCTGTGTCAAATATAACCGGAGATGTATTTTTTTCGACGAGGAGATCGATCTTAATAAGAACGCTAGATAAACATTTCGCAAACAACTTGCCGACACGTACCGAAACACAGATCTTTCCTTGTAAAAAACATAAAGTTCACGTGTTAAAATAGGGACTTAAAGCGACTGTTTCAATTTTCTTCCCATTTTCCGTAACTTAAGATCAAGCAAGTGTCAAAGAAACGGTAGTTTGCCGGTGAATTTACGAAGTGATTAAAAGTTCGAAATATGATAGCTTTCATTCATCGGCATGAAGTTTTACCAATATGCAAATTTCGCTTTGAAGCATTTTCCATTCCCATAAGAATAAAATACGTCTTGTTTGACCAACAATGCTTCTTACGAAGAAACTTATGGGAATGCATAACAAAGGGACATATACGCGCGTATATACGTGCGTATGTGCGCGTATTGACATACGCGTATACGCAAAATACGCGCGTATAATACGCGTATGCGCAGTTCGGATATATCTGAGCTGCACTGTATTCGTACAAAGCTCAGTTAGATCAAAATTTACTTCCTAATTACATGTCTTCACTACCGGTAGATGCCGCCCTGCCATAAGTTTTTGATATTCTCTGTGTTTATAGATTTGCTAGTACACTCCAAATGTCCAATTAAATGAAATTCTGGTCAATTGTGGCCCTCAGTTACAACATCAGTTGAATGAAAGCAGAAATAATATATGTACAACCTATTCCAGGTGTGACATACAAATAAATCCAGAAACCTGTGCCAAATCTCACCAAACAATGACTGCAGACAAGTACTGCTTTTAATAATTTTTATACACTGAACTCTTTAACTCTTTTCTGATTGGCCGAAAGGCCTACAGTGAATTTTCGAAATCAGTAACTGTGACATCATTAAGTCTCCAGATTATGCAATAAAAAAGGTCAAGGGTAATAATGTCATGTTTAACCACAGTGCATGTTCAATGGTAATGTCAACTTCCTGCGATTTGTGTTGCTCGCCGTCAGTGAAGAAGCAGAAACATGACTTCCAAGTTTTTGTGTTCAATGTATAATAAAACAATTATTAACCCCTACCTCGACCTTGATTATTCTGGATATCTCAAAAACCTCATCCAATAATTGTTTACAATGTATAATCTTACCTTTCGATACTTCTGCACTAATTTTTTAAATAATTATACACTATAAATTTGTCTACAAGAAATGCAATTTGTGGTTCCCAGGGGTGGGAATTTGACTTATAATGGAGACCCAAGGGGGCCATGTAGCAGCTCTCGTAAGAAGCATTGTGATTGGTTGATAGGTGTTATGTAGATTTATTTTAATTTCAGCCTTTCCTCTTTTGTTAAACGTATATAAGAAGAAAAATATTAGTAATTACATTAAGACCAAGACAGATAGAGAGGCAGATAGAGAGAAAAAACAGACATACACATAAAGAGAAAAAAACAAGAGAGGGAAATAAGGACCTGGAGGGAATGAGAGAGAGAGAGAAATATAGCACAACAGGAGAAAGAGTTTGATAGAAATACTTCTAAAACACAAGAAAATAGAAGCAAAACAACAGATGGAGAGGAAGAGTGGGAGTAATAGAAAAAGAGAAGATGTTATAGAAGGAAAACAGACACTAAGACAGAGCACCAAGAGTAGCTAGAGTATCCAGAGTGTCTAGAGTACTTAGATTGAGGGTGTGGAGGGTATTAGTAGTATCTAGAGTGTCTAGAGTATCTGCAGTAGCTTAAGTGCTAGGGTATCAGGGGTAACAAGGGTATCGCAGAGTATCTAGGTCATAAGAGTCTCCTTAGCATCAAGCCTATCAAGGGTATCCAGAGTACCTAGGATATCAAGGGTATCAAGGGTACCTAGGGTATCGAGGGTATCCAGGGTATCCAGGGTATCGAGAGTATGTAGAGTACCTAGGATATGAAGGGTACCTAGGGTATCAAGGGTATCAAGGGTATCGAGGGTATCGAGAGTATTAAGAGTACCTAGGGTATCAAGGGTACCTAGGGTATCAAGGGTATCAAGGGTATCGAGAGTATGTAGAGTACCTAGAGTATCAAGGGTACCTAGGGTATCAAGGGTATTGAGGGTATCAAGGGTATCGAAATATGTAGAGTACCTAGGATATCAAGGGTACCTAGGGTATCAAGGGTACCTAGGGTATCAAGGGTATCGAGAGTATCGAGGGTATCGAGAGTATGTAGAGTACCCAGGGTATCAAGGGTACCTAGGGTATCAAGGGTATCGAGAGTATCGAGGGTATCGAGAGTATGTAGAGTACCCAGGGTATCAAGGGTATCGAGAGTATCGAGGGTATCGAGAGTATGTAGAGTACCTAGGGTATCAAGGGTACCTAGGGTATCGAGGGTATCGAGGTATCGAGGGTATCGAGGGTATCGAGAGTATGTAGAGTACCTAGGGTATCAAGGGTACCTAGGGTATCGAGGGTATCGAGGGTATCGAGAGTATGTAGAGTACCTAGGGTATCAAGGGTACCTAGGGTATCGAGGGTATCGAGGGTATCGAGAGTATGTAGAGTACCTAGGGTATCAAGGGTACCTAGGGTATCAAGGGTATCGAGAGTATCGAGGGTATCGAGAGTATGTAGAGGTATCGAGGGTATCGAGAGTATCTAGAGTATCCAGGGTATCAAGGGTATCTAGGGTATCAGAGTATCGAGAGTATCGAGGGTATCGAGAGTATGTAGAGGGTATCGAGGGTATCAAGAGTATGTAGAGTACCAGGGTATCAAGGGTATCCTAGGGTATCGAGGGTATCGAGGGTATCAGAGTATGTAGAGTACCAGGGTATCAAGGGTACCTAGGGTATCAAGGGTATCGAGAGTATCGAGGGTATCGAGAGTATCAGGGTATCGAGGTATCGAGGGTATCGAGGGTATCAGAGGGTATCTAGGGTATCGAGGGTATGTAGAGTACCAGGGTATCAAGGGTACCTAGGGTATCAAGGGTATCGAGAGTATCGAGGGTATCGAGAGTATGTAGAGTACCAGGGTATCAAGGGTACCTAGGGTATCAAGGGTATCGAGAGTATCGAGGGTATCGAGAGTATGTAGAGTACCAGGGTATCAAGGGTACCTAGGGTATCGAGGGTATCGAGGGTATCGAGAGTATGTAGAGTACCAGGGTATCAAGGGTACCTAGGGTATCCAGGGTATCGAGGGTATCGAGAGTATGTAGAGTATCCAGGGTATCAAGGGTACCTAGGGTATCAAGGGTATCAAGGGTATCGAGGGTATCGAGGGTATCGAGAGTATGTAGAGTACCGAGGGTATCAAGGGTACCTAGGGTATCAAGGGTATCGAGAGTATCGAGGGTATCGAGAGTATGTAGAGTATCCAGGGTATCAAGGGTACCTAGGGTATCGAGGGTATCGAGGGTATCGAGGGTATCAGAGTATGTAGAGTACCAGGGTATCAAGGGTACCTAGGGTATCGAGGGTATCGAGGGTATCGAGGGTATCGAGGGTATGTAGAGTACCAGGGTATCAAGGGTACCTAGGGTATCAAGGGTATCAGAGTATCGAGGGTATCGAGAGTATCGAGGGTATCAAGGGTATCGAGAGTATGTAGAGTACCTAGGGTATCAAGGGTACCTAGGGTATCAAGGGTATCGAGGGTATCAAGGGTATCGAGAGTATGTAGAGTACCTAGGTATCAAGGGTACCTAGGGTATCAGGTACGGGTATCAAGGGTATCGAGAGTATCGAGGGTATCAGAGTATGTAGAGTACCAGGGTATCAAGGGTACCTAGGGTATCAAGGGTATCGAGGGTATCGAGGGTATCGAGAGTATGTAGAGTACCAGGGTATCAAGGGTACCTAGGGTATCAAGGGTATCGAGGGTATCGAGGGTATCTAGGTATGTAGAGTACCAGGGTATCAAGGGTACCTAGGGTATCAAGGGTATCGAGGGTATCGAGGGTATCGAGGGTATCAGAGGGTATCGAGGGTATCGAGGGTATCAGAGTATGTAGAGTACCAGGGTATCAAGGGTACCTAGGGTATCGAGGGTATCGAGGGTATCGAGGGTATCGAGAGTATGTAGAGTACCTAGGGTATCAAGGGTACCTAGGGTATCGAGGGTATCAAGGGTATCGAGGGTATCAAGGGTATCGAGAGTATGTAGAGTACCTAGGGTATCAAGGGTACCTAGGGTATCAGGGTATCAGGTATGAGGTATCGAGGGTATCAAGGGTATCAAGGGTATCAGGTATAGGTACCTAGGGTATCAAGGGTACCTAGGGTATCAGGGTATCGAGGGTATCAAGGGTATCAGAGTATGTAGAGTACCTAGGGTATCAAGGGTACCTAGGGTATCAAGGGTATCTAGGGTATCAAGGGTATCGAGTACCTAGGGTATTAGGGTATCCAGAGTATGTTAGGGTATCTAGGGTATCTAGAGTATCTAGAGTATCAAGGTATCGAGGTATTCAGAGTATCCAGGGTATCAAAGGTATCTAGAGTATCTATTCGAGGGTATCTATAGTTTCGAGGGTATTATTTGTGTCAAGGGTAAATATAAAGGGTATCGCGGGTAGCTAGGTATCAGGGGTATGGAGTATATCGAGATTGTAACAGTGTAAAGGGCAACTTCAGATTGTATAGTTCATCAAGGAACAGCCCCTTGTGAACTTAACAATATTTGCGATCTATTTAATTTCAATTTGTATTTGTATTTCTTCAGTGCTGCAACGACTTGCCTAATGACTGGATTAAGAAATGATTTCTTTTCCGGGATCCTGAGTACAATGATGCTCCCGTGGACTTGTACAACTACCAAATGTTTCCTATTAGGGGTCACAAATGATTATAACGTATACGGAAAGCGCTTGCAAGTTTTTATCCTTAATTTAACTATGCTCTGACCATCAATATGTAAGCGATTTACTAAAATAACTCAAATCAACAGGCACTGAAACTTTAGACTAGAGTTTTTAATAAGTAATGGTTAAAACACTGAGTGGAGTGCAATATATGTATAATGTACTAGTCTTCTATCGCAAATGCCATTCTCTGATACTACGTTACGCGCTATTTACTCTGTTCTGAGTATAAACTTACTAGCGTTCTATCACGAATGCCGTTCTCTGATTGGCTACGGTGCTCACTATCTATTCTGTGATAGATAGTGAGTAGCGTAGCAATGTGCACCTGTTAACAAAATGACGGCCACTTCTTTGTGTTTTCGAGCTCTCTTGAGGAAGATTTTGATAAACTTATAAACCACTAGTAGATTTATACTAAAACAATTAGATTTTTTGTTGTCGATTTCTATGCGTTATAGTTCATTTGTCAACTATCACGTGATTGGAAATCTCGAGCTCATAATCTAATATTGTTAAATAGATAGTGAGCAGCCTAGCACTGTGAACTAGTTAACCTACTGGCGGCTGCTTGTCAGTTACGTAAAAGCAAGTAGCATATTCACTCTGGATTTCTATGCAACAGAAATCTCGCACGATTAAATATATTTTATATAGGCAACTTTTAACAACGATTTCACACCTTCAACTATTTTAGGCCTAACAAGCAAGCTAAAGGCTGGCTTGCACAAGCGACGGAGTCGAAGTCGGAGTCATAAGAGCGTTTATCACCCAATGACAATAGAAATTCTTAATGCATCAAACAATTTCAGCAGTGCCCACCCCCCCCCCCCCCCCCGGGATAACCCCCAGGCATTAGCATTTTTTTAAGAAAAATTGTGCAAATTCCCCGCGGTGGAGACACATAAGATGTCTAAATGCCCCGGGGTGGGGCCGAAAAAAGAGGGCAAATGCCCCGCCCCCGGGATCGTCGCCTTCCAACACTTCTGGAGTTTTTTATTAACCAGTGAATAAAACGTTCAAGTGTTTAGTATTTTAATGCAATGGTGTTAAAGACTTCAAGGACAACAGTACATGCTAGTTTATTCTATTTGTTTTTAACAAAATTTTTATAATTTTTTATTTCTGTTTTTCACCTTTTCACTGTAAAGAATAAAGACATTTTAAATGATGATGCATTGCATTTTATGCTTGCAAGATCTGTGTTAAAGATCGCATCACTGAAATTCGCAAACCTTCAGTATTTTAATTCCACTTTCATGAATTTAAAAATTGTTAGGCTAGTTTTGAATGCGAAATGCGAAATAGTCGTTTGTGCAGTGTTCACGTCAGTGATTGTTTTGTGATAAACAAAATATAGTTCACCTTGTCGCTTATATTTATATGCTTACAAGTAAGGAAGAAATTTCTAAAATTGAGAAAACATACCTTTAAAAACATCAACAAGTTTTTCAAGAGCCTGACGGACAAGTCAGTCTTTGACAAAGGCCACGTCCTTCCTGATAAGCTCATCCATCTTTCGAAAACACGTGTGACAAACATGTCAAATGCCCGGGGCTCGCCCCGGGGTATGCTAATACCCGGCCCCCAGGCCGGTATAAAAACAGTTAAGTCAGTTCAGGGACTGTAGTAATTGCAAGGTGTGGATGATAATTTGTACTCCCGAATTAGTTGCGTCGATACTTTCATAAAATAACATTTTAACTTCATTTCTAATGGACTTTTTTTTTCTTTTTTTTTGGGGGGGGGGGGGGGTGGGTTATCTCCTTGCACTATTTCTAAGTGTCGGGACTGCATTTTATTTATAGTTTATTCCTGTCATGATTTATAGTCTTTTATTTGAAGCTTACAAATTGGTTTCTTTTTCTTTTTCTTTTTTTTTTTTCTTCCTGCACAACTCGCCTCGACTAGCTTACACTATATGGGAGTTGTACATGTTCTCAGTTTTAAGTGTTAATTATTAATAAAGTTTATTTGTTGTTTTGTTGTTGTACAGTAAGACTTCCATTGCAAAAATTAAATTAAAAGCGTGTTGATTCCAAGAAGAACAGCGTGATCCGATAATTTCCTACCTGTGTGATCGACTGGACCGAGTGAAACTGGGATCTTTTAATTAGAAGTTAGTGGAAGTGGACTGATAGGAGTTTTACTCAAGGATCGGCCCCAGGCCCATTGTTATGGAACTTTCATCAAAACGATATGAGACGTGTAATTACATCTTATCTCTCTTTATAACCCATCCATTAATTTTTGATTGATTTGATTGGCTATTTCACGTCACGTGGTATAAATCTCTGGACAGTTATCACGCAATAACCCCCGCCCGAGTCGATATTTGTCCTCCGATTTTTTTCCGTCAAAGAGAAACATAGTCAGCACAAGAATTTCAACTTTTCTTTTCTCTTATTTAATATGGGAGGAAACCAAACTAGTGTTACTGAGTCTAGCGATGATGACATTAAAAGCTGATGGCAAGTGCTGTTCCGGAAAGTACAAAAAGTCACCAAAATACGCTGTCAATGTCTTTGAGGGTGGAGAAAGTCACGAGTAGACTTTTAATATTTAAACCGATTCATTTTACAAAATAAAGATTTAATACAATGTGATAGCTAACTATAAAATAAACCAACCGTTCACGTCCGACTTAAGCGTGGAGGAAGGAGAGAAAAATTCCAGTCACACTTGAAATCTTGGAGCCGCCAGAATTGTCAACCATGTTGAAACCTTTTTTACGCAGAAGCCTGAAAATTCAGTGGAAGGAAAACCATACAGTCGCAACACTGTGAAAACCAATTCATTCCGGGCTGGACAGATTTTTTTCCGGTTCCCTTCAAAGAAAGCCGTTTTCCATTATTCGGGATATTAAAGTCTGATTCAAGCCGGCAAACGAAGCTCTAGATCCATCACTGAAAGATCTTGCGCGACAGGGATTGATTTCTTTCACAAAACACAAGCGTCCAATTTCCAGCGAAGACCTTGAAGTCCTCTATGCAGCAAATCAGCTCGGCCTGAATGCTCCAGAAAGTTTTGCATAGGTTAACACCATTCTCTACTTCGGAAAGAGAGGCCGTGAAAACCAACGCGAGATGAAACCCGGTGACCTTTAGCTCAAAACAACAACAACCGGCTGAAGTACTTCATCTCAAGTGAGAGAGCGACGAAAAATCAGTCCATCTTCAAGTGCTACGGATTTTACACATTCTGTGTTTCACAGATGTAAATTCTGAGACTGAAATACATTTCTTTCTAGTCAAGTTTATGAACAGTACGTCGGAATATATGAACCAAAAGCGCCAAGTTTTCGAGTTTTTGATACAAGGGGCGTTACGAGAATTAATTTCACATGACAGCTTGTCAAATTTGGTCCAATCACAGTGGAAATAGAGTTACTTAAACCAATCAAATTTACGTTGCTCCCTCACGTCAATCACACGCATTCGCCATCAGATCACCAATGGCTTTTTTACCAACTTTACGAGCGGTTTATTGCGAACTGAAAATTAATGGGAGGGTTATAAAATAAATAAACCCCTTTCTGGCTTGCTGGTATCTTGGCTGATAATGTCCTTGACTGAGAGATTGTCCTCAAAAGTTCACATTTGCCCTCGAAGCTTCGCTTCTCGGCCAAATGTTCATTTTTCGGACAATCTCTCCGCCGCGGACATTATCAGCCGACATACCAGCCGCCCGAAGGGGTTTATTTCCTAAATATACGCAGATGTCCATCAAAAGTATAAAACAGCAGGGGTTCCGGAAATAGCTAACGCTAATCTTATGAGAAATGCCAATAGGGGTACTCTGAGTGGTATGCGCTCAGGGGAGGGGGAGATAGTACTCCCAGAAAAATCGGGTGGGGGCCTACAGCTCGCTTCCCACAATCGTTACTCTATTTATGACCAAAATCTGAGATTTTCCCTATCCCATTTATGCATCAACAATTAGCCGAATTTTAGAAGAACCAACAAAAGGTGCTGGGAACTGTAGCTGACTGTTGGAGAATTGGACCTCAAGCCCTACTTTCTGTAATCCAGCTCACTGAGATGTGGCAAATGGTAAATGCGAGCCGACTTTGTGAGACGTCGAGACCCGAGTGTTTTTTTGCGAGTCCAAGACATGTCTGTCAGTGTTTCCATCGAGTTTAAGCTTCCACCCAGCGAGCAGAGCCTCTTTTACCTCTTTTTGCTTTATCTTTATTTCTCGGTAGATAGGATTGTATAAGAACCTTGCCTGGAAAATCTGTTCAGTCGATATTTTGAATAAACGTGACTTTGAAAGAGGTTACCTTCAACATGTTCAAGGAAACGCCAGTTACAACGGCCAATTTTAGATCTTTATTTATATCTAGGGAACTTTAAAATCTATTTTCAGTAAGCTTAGTTTATTAATTTTTTCGACGAATTTTAGATGGACCATGTGGACTGTATCTATCATGTAAATACAAGTTTAATTTATTTTCTTTGCTTTAGTACTACCTCATAAACTGGTGAGCTTTAATTCGCGCTAAACAAAGTTGCCTGTCTGCCTATTGCGTTTCATTTTTGGCGGTTCTGGTGCGAATCCTTTGTTGAAACACTGAACCATATCAATTACGCAAAACCATTTTTGTCCTCGCACTAAACCCATGGATGTTTACTCGATGTTTACAGTGTTTATAAAGAAACCCATTTAATTTACTAAAACCATTTTGTTTCATGCATCCTAATCTATCAAGCTCGCATTACCGTAATTCCTTTTATGCGAGTCTAAATCCTTTTACAACACGTGATTACAATCTATATGATTAGCAATTTGTCGTTGGGTTATAACACCTTTTCACGATCCACTCTTTGACGCTTCACTGTTTTGTATTGCACTCAACTAGAGCGCTTTTCAATTGAGTGTCACAAAACCAAATCCAAACCAATCACTTGCCAATTACAAGACTACTCATCCAATCATAAACCGTGGGAAAAACCAAAACCAAAGCAGTTGCCTGATTATTTCTAAGACTCAGTTGACGCTCTATCACTTTTAATATGTTAAGCCATTTCAGATTTAACTTTGTAGGTTTTATTAAAATTGGAGACTACCCTGGTTTTCGCACACTTCAGGAATTTCATCGTGAAAGAAACATTGAAAGAAAGAAAATAAACCACACTAAATGAAAGCGGAAAGACCGCGGACGGCTTTTAAGCAAGTAAGGAATTTTATGTTGTTTACAGAATACCCTTACACCATTTAAAGCTAACCGAAAGGCTTCATTCGCTATTTCGGAGCACTTGTAAGCCCTTGTTAAATTCCAAATTAAGGCAAAAAGACATAAACATAAAACTTAAAACTTTCAAGCTTGCAAACAAACAAATAAAAACTTAAGCTTGCAGCTTACCTGAACTGACGGTAAGCATACATAAGCTTTTGTAGATGCGACGGATTGTAACTGGTTGCAATCAAAATCTCACAGCAGCGCAAACAAGAAGCTGTATGCATAATTAAGGTATAGCTTTACACGGATATCTTGCCCTAATAGGCCACTTGCACTAAGAGGTCATGTGACATCGTTTTTATGAAAATGAAAGTTATATGATTTTGCCTTCGAAACACTATTAGTGGATCATCTCTGAGACAAAATAATAGCTATTTGGTTTTTCAAACCCGCACCATTTGCTTAAAATGAGAAAGTCCGTAGCTGGTCACGTGACCAAAACTTGACTTTTAAAATTATGAATTACCGTTTTCTGACACAAATTTTGCACTTAAACTTCAAGGAAAATGTTGAAAAGATGATGTGGTAGCGTTTATAGCACATCTGAACGTAACTATCAAACATTTAACAAGATATAAACAAAAAGTAGTTTTGGCCGCCATGTTGGAGGGCAAAAGTATGCCCTCCAACATGGCGGCCAATACAAATCATACTAATTTGTTGAAAAATCAAAGTACCATAAAATAACTCCCTTAAATGCGTTTCCTCTCAAATTTCGGGTGTAAGATATTTTTTATGTGTTCTGTCAATTTTTGGCATCAGCAAGATTACAACTCGCTATTAAAGGGAGGCATTGGTCACGTGACCTCTTAGTGCAAGAGGCCTATTCGGAACAAGAGCGAATTCAATATTCGTTCTACAGTTACGCAAAGAAAATCAGCGTGCGCGTGATCGGTGATCCCTTTGATTGACAGTTATTATTAATAAATAAGGGCCGTGATTGGTTAGATACCCTCGATACCGCCTTTGCAAGCGGACCAATCACAGTGAACTTTACGAGAGCTGCTACACTACTGCCCAAGGGTGAGGAAACTGACATTTGAAAACCGGAATATGTCAAATTTCCCCTGGGTTGCCTGACCCCCCATCCTGGGGCAAACGATTGATAGGTGCATTTAGCAGACTGAAGTTCGAGTTGGAGACTGGAGGAAATCATCAAACAAAATGATCACGCAATTTCGTTTGTACTGTTCCTACACCAGGCACTGCAAACTGCCGAATCGATTATTTTTAAAATACATCCGTGCGCTCAGCTCCAGAAGTGTTAGAATTTACATTATCTGCCTGTTTGAACTCAACGCACTTTGCAATCCACCCAGATGCTTTACTGGTGAAGTCGCAAAGGCTTTAATACTAGACATGAAAGCATGTTCTTAATTTGTTTTCACAACACTTACCGATTCGTTCTTGTTCTCCTGGTTCGAAGGTGAATTAGCCTGGCTTTGAGCGTTCGCGAATGGATGCTGCGAACAGAAGGCTTTTCCAAATGGCTCAAACTTCTCGACTTCGACAGAAGTGATCATCATGGCTGCATATTTATCTTTTTAATCACAGAATTGGCAAGCATTGTCGATTACCATGTACTTTTCGGACTTCATACTCGCGCCAAATTCGTTTTAGCCGCCTTGCCTTCGACAACTTTCACTTAGTGACCAGTGTTCCTCGCCAGGGAACGACCGTGTTCCCTGAGAGTACTGGAACTGTTAGAGGAAAAACTCCGCTCGCGGGGTCTCGCCAACCTGGTAATAAATTCGTGTCCTATATACACCAAATGGAGCAACCTCATAAAAAATTCCAATACCATATATGGAACTACACGTCATTTGGAGTCATTAGACGTAACTTCACATCACTAAACAACACTAGACATTATTATACATCATTTGACGTTATTAGACATTGTTCCCTATCAACAGACATCATATTCCATAACTTCACATCATTCATCATCACTAGGCATCATTCACCATCACTAGACATAATTCACCATCACTAGACATAATTCACCATCACTAGACGTAATTCACCATCACTAGACATCATTCACCATCACTAGACGTAATTCACCATCACTAGACATCATTCACCATCACTAGACATCATTCACCATCACTAGACGTAATTCACCATCACTAGACGTAATTCACCATCACTAGACGTAATTCACCATCACTAGACATCATTCACCATCACTAGACGTAATTCACCATCACTAGACGTAATTCACCATCACTAGACGTAATTCACCATCACTAGACATCATTCACCATCACTAGACGTAATTCACCATCACTAGACGTCATTCACCATCACTAGACGTAATTCACCATCACTAGACGTAATTCACCATCACTAGACGTAATTCACCATCACTAGACATCATTCACCATCACTAGACGTAATTCACCATCACTAGACGTACATTCACCATCACTAGACGTAATTCACCATCACTAGACATAATTCACCATCACTAGACGTAATTCACCATCACTAGACATCATTCACCATCACTAGACATAATTCACCATCACTAGACGTAATTCACCATCACTAGACATCATTCACCATCACTAGACGTAATTCACCATCACTAGACGTCATTCACCATCACTAGACGTAATTCACCATCACTAGACGTAATTCACCATCACTAGACATCATTCACCATCACTAGACGTAATTCACCATCACTAGACGTAATTCACCATCACTAGACGTAATTCACCATCACTAGACGTAATTCACCATCACTAGACATCATTCACCATCACTAGACGTAATTCACCATCACTAGACGTCATTCACCATCACTAGACATCATTCACCATCACTAGACGTAATTCACCATCACTAGACGTAATTCACCATCACTAGACATCATTCACCATCACTAGACATCATTCACCATCACTAGACGTATTCACCATCACTAGACGTCATTCACCTCACTAGACATCATTCACCATCACTAGACTAATTCACCATCACTAGACATACTTCACCATCACTAGACGTAACTCACCATCACTAGACGTAACTCACCATCACTAGACGATAATCACCATCACTAGACGTAATTCACCATCACTAGACATCATTCACCATCACTAGACGTAATTCACCATCACTAGACATCATTCACCATCACTAGACGTAACTCACCATCACTAGACATCATTCCACCATCACTAGACGTAACTCACCATCACTAGACGTAATCACCATCACTAGACGTAACTCACCATCACTAGACGTAATTCACCATCACTAGACGTAACTCACCATCACTAGACATCATTCACCATCACTAGACGTAATTCACCATCACTAGACATCATTCACCATCACTAGACGTAATTCACCATCACTAGACGTAATTCACCATCACTAGACGTAATTCACCATCACTAGACGTACTCACCATCACTAGACGTAATTCACCATCACTAGACGTAATCTCACCATCCTAGACTAATTCACCATCACTAGACTCATTCACCATCACTAGACGTATTCACCATCACTAGACGTAATCACCATCACTAGAGTAATCCCTCACTAGACATTCACCATCATAGACGTAACCCAATCACTAGACATCATTCACCATCACTAGGACGTAATTACCATCACTAGACATCATTCACCATCACTAGACGTCATTCACCTCACAGACATCATTCATCACTAGACTAATTCACCATCATAGACGTAATTCACCATCACTAGACATCATTCACCATCACTAGACGTACATCATTCACCATCACTAGACGTAACTCACCATCACTAGACGTAACTTCACCATCACTGGACGTAATTCACCATCACTAGACATCATTCACCATCACTAGACGTAACTCACCATCACTAGACCTCATTTCCATCACTAGACGTAATCACCATCACTAGACGTAACTCACCATCACTAGACGTAACTCACCATCACTAGACGTAATTCACCATCACTAGACGTCAATTCACCATCACTAGACATCATTCACCATCACTAGACATCATTCACCATCACTAGACGTAACTCACCATCACTAGACTAATTCACCATCACTAGACATCATTCACCATCACTAGACATCATCCCATCACTAGACGTCATTCACCATCACTAGACGTATTCACCATCACTAGAC